>DWCF01000346.1:0-50090 GCA_018230265.1 Delias oraia
CGCACTACTTGCACAAGTGATACCCCGGGCTCACATAATACTCAGCGTGAAACGGTACTTGTACTATGTTTCGCAGAGTGAGTGAGGATATCGAAGGCCTTTAAAAATGCTGCTTAAGAGGCATAAAAGCCGGCAACACTACCAATGCGCGAACTGTGGCGCGGATGTCCATGGGCGGCGGTGTTCTCTTACTATATAGAACACCCACCGGCTCCGTTCTCCGCTATACTATATATTTTTTATCAAAACATAATTTTCAATTATTCCGAAAATAGACTAGTTTGGTATAGTAGACTTGAGCGAAATCATACTGAATACATCTTATCTTATATATTTTTATTGAAGTTACTTTTACTTTAATTTTGATTGCAGGGAGGCAATTTTAGTTGTGAGGGAAGAGACGACGCAGCGGAATTCGCTGATATTCGGTCTGCTATGAAAGTATTGCTATTTACGGAATCAGAGATTTGGGACATATTAAAGCTATTAGCTGCCGTTTTACATTGCGGTAACATTAAGTACGAAGCTACAGTTGTTGACAATTTAGACGCAACGGAAATAATAGAACAGTTAAATGTTAAACGTGTCGCGAATCTATTGGGTGTTCCAATGTCATCTCTTATCAAAGCATTGACGAGAAAAACGTTATTCGCACATGGAGAAACTGTTGTGTCAACTCTTAGCAGAGAGCAGTCTGTGGACATTAGAGATGCGTTCGTGAAGGGTATTTATGGACGACTATTCGTAACGATAGTAAAGAAAATAAATGCAGCTATATACAAACCAAAAGCAAGCATGCGTACAGCTATAGGCGTACTTGATATATTCGGATTCGAAAACTTCGACCATAACAGTTTCGAGCAGTTCTGTATTAATTTTGCAAATGAGAATCTACAGCAGTTCTTCGTGAGACATATATTCAAATTGGAACAGGAGGAATATAATCACGAAGGAATCAATTGGCAACATATTGAGTTTGTCGACAATCAAGACGCTTTAGACTTGATTGCATTAAAGCAACTCAATATAATGGCATTAATTGACGAAGAATCCAAGTTTCCGAAAGGCACAGACCAAACTATGTTGGCAAAGTTGCACAAGACCCACGGACTTCACAGAAACTACCTCAAACCAAAGTCAGACATTAATACCAGTTTTGGCCTCAACCATTTCGCTGGAGTCGTATTCTATGATACACGAGGATTTCTAGAGAAAAACAGAGATACATTTAGCGCAGACCTCCTTCAGCTAATTCACATTTCAACAAACAAATTTCTTCAGCAAATTTTCGAAAACGATATTGTAATGGGCTCTGAAACTAGAAAACGCACTCCTACTCTGTCTACCCAATTCAAGAAGTCATTAGATCTGTTAATGAGGACGTTAGGGACGTGCCAGCCTTTCTTCATCCGATGTATAAAGCCTAATGAATTTAAGAAACCCATGATGTTCGATCGAGGTCTATGCTGTCGGCAGCTGCGGTATTCTGGTATGATGGAAACTATTCGAATCAGAAGAGCGGGCTATCCAATAAGACACAGCTTTAAAGAATTTGTGGAACGATACCGGTTTCTTATATCGGGTGTACCTCCGGCTCATAAAACTGACTGCAGGGCAGCTACTGCCAAAATCTGTGCGACGGTTTTGGGAAAATCAGACTATCAGCTAGGTCATACCAAAGTTTTTCTGAAGGATGCTCACGATTTGTTCCTAGAACAGGAGAGAGATAGGGTACTAACAAGGAAGATTCTGATATTGCAAAGGTCCATTCGTGGCTGGGTGTACAGGAGACGATTCTTGAAGATGCGAGCGGCAGCAATTTTGATTCAGCGTCATTGGCGCGGGAAATTGCAGCGAATACGATACAATAAGATGAAAGTGGGGTACGCGAGGCTCCAAGCTTTAATACGGGCCAGAGTATTGGCCCATCGTTTCAGACATTTGCGTGGGCATATTGTATCACTACAGGTAAAGAGCATTCACAAACAGTAACTTAATTTCTCAGACTCAATTAGTTTGCATTTTTCAAATAATGCCAGCTATTTTTTGTTATTAACTTTAAGATTTTAGTTATTTCTTAATATTTCTATACTTCGAGACTGTTTTGTTAGTAAAGAAATCGTTAATAATAAAAACTTAACAGAGAAAGGGCTTAATTGACGGTTATTTTATTATATTTTTTAGGCTGCAGCGCGGGGTTATCTCGTTCGCCGATCGTACGGACACAAAATGTGGGCCATAGTCAAAATACAGAGCCAGGTTCGGCGATTGATTGCTATGCGTCGCTTCCGTCGGATGAAACAGGAAGCCAAAGCCCACAACGAGGCCCTGCGCCTTCGGAGACAAGAGGAACAACGACTCCAACACCAAGGCAACACACGCGCCAAAGAAATCGCTGAACAAAATTATAGAGTAAGTAATGTTTTTATTGGTGACATAAGTTACAGAAATATTTTTTGTTCGGTAAAAAATTTAGCGGTAAAGATGCATATAGCTGTTAGTTTGCTGTAAGATAAGGCAACAAAAGTAGAAAGGTACTTTCAGAATGTCATTCATGTAACCAATACCAAAAGAATTTTTCATTAAATACATATAATTTATATAAACTAAATATTACATAAACTACTCATAAATAAATTGAAGAGTGTAACATATCTATAACGAATAGAATTTGGAATAAAAATCTAGACTTACGGCTAGCGTAATACCTAAAGGTCTCAAGTCATGCAGGCGAAGTTATGTTCATAGCTTGTTACAAAAATCTGAATAGGGCCAAAAACCTTTTCAATAGTCTAATGTTATATGTAGAATCTAGACTCTAGACCATCAAAGTTGATATCAACTGAATATAATATGTAATCCTAAAGGGGAGGCCTATGTCCAGCAGTGGACGTCTTACGGCTAAAATGATGATTACAATATGTATCACCACAAATATTTTCTATACTAAATTTGAAACAAATCAAAACACTAAAACTGATACATGTAGGTAGTCTAAATTTTGTATTCGAGATAAATTACTATTAACATTCAAAAAGATAATGCTATAAGGCTACTGTCTTGATTTTTGAAAATAATAAATTAATCATGGAAAATTATTTTTTGTTTATAATACACTTCAAACAATCTCCGAGATAAAACTCTTGATTGCTTTGATCGATACTATCAGTGCGGCGGCAAAATAATTGTAGATAATAAAAATAATTAAATTGTCATATCATTACAGTTGGTCTATAGAGTGCTAGAACATATTTTAATTAAATTAATTTGAAATTATGCAAAAATGATAGTTAGCTGCATTTTAGAATACTATAAGGTATGTGATAAAGAGTCATCTTAGTGTTTAATATCTTATAAAAACAATAAATCAATTATTATGAGTTGTTTGTATCACCTGCAGCTGAATTTCATCAGCGAACATCGAGCAGAAAGCATGGTGATAAATGAAACTGTGACAGTTCCACTTACCTAGATGTTTGTCGTTCCAAAATTGAGCGATTTTAAGTAATTTTGTGCCGCGAACCACTAGTGTGTGAAAGCAGCTACGAGCAGGGGTATAGAAATATAAACGACTTGGAGACCTCCAAGAAAAGAACTTACATATTCCTTAAGGTCGGCAACGAACCCACGTCTCTGAAAAAATTCAATAATGAATAGTGGTAATTATTATTATAATAATGCTGTGAAATCACAGCACATATGCTTCCGTGAGCTGTTATCGCTGTTTAATAATATTAAATATATGCGTAAAAAGTTTGGTTTAAATATCCATTATAAAGGGATGAATAATATAATATTAGTAAATGGAAAAATTTAAATAATTGACACCGCCAACGGTACTACTGTACTTTCGCTGTAAGGCTAAATTAAACAACGTTGTATTGCACAAACAATAAACATTGTAAAAGATATAATATCTGACTGCTTTAATAGCACTTTTTGTATTATCTAGTTAAAATATACGAGATCTATCGGTCGTATCAAAATAAATCAGAAACGCGCTAGCTGTAGAGTGCTTTTCTAACACGTCTGTTTACATGCAACCTGCATCAGATAGAATTTATTAAAGTGAAATGTTTAACTAATGACCGTCAATGTTTGATATATAAAGTAATAAATCTCTAAATATTTACCCATGGCAGAGCCATGCTGAAGCATATGTTAACGCACAATTTGGCCGGCTCGTCCGAAGTGATACAACGGGCTCTCAGAATACTCAGGTGAAACGGTACTTGTACTATGTTTCGCTAAGTGAGTGAGGATATCGAAAGTCCTTAAAAATGCCGCTTGAGTGGCGTAAAAAGCCGGCAACACAACTAATGCACGGACTGTGGCGCGGTTGTCCATGGGAGGCGGTGTTCTATAGGCGTACCATATAAAAGACCCACCTGCTCCGTTGTCCGCTATACTATAGTAAAAAAATACATATAATTGCTCTGAACCGATAAGACTGCATTAACCAATAACTAAAATCATACCTAAATTGATGATGACAGAAGCTACTCATCATTGTCACTTTCTATTAAAAGAAATAATAAAACCTCGACTACACTGTTAATTTTACGTAAATAAAAATTCAGGCTTAACCAGTTATTTATTATACAATTACTCGATGCGTCTTTGGTTGTATAACTACCAAGCCAGGTGAAGTATAGCTTCAATTAATACAAGTGGGCAATACGAACGATCGTATATATTTGTAATATATAGATTCATTAATTGATATAGTTTAAAAAAGTCTTGATTACTGTGTCGTGGCAAATGAATTCATATCGCTATCCCTTTTAATTCAATTTAAAAATGTGGTGCATGCGAATATTTGTAATATATACATTCATTAATTGATTTAGTTTAAAAAAGTCTTGATTACTGTCTCGTGGCAATAGAATTCATAACGCTTTTCAATTAGCTTAAGAATGTGGTTCATGCGCAATTATAGGACTGCACGTTTTAGTGCAAATCGTCCGAACCGCATCCGGATAGCTGATAAATGGGCAAGTATGATTAAAGTAATTGATAACATTGCACGTCAAACAATCTGTGAGATATTACAAATTTTCAATTCAGATACGCAAAATTATTTCTTAGCTTTGATAATATCAGAAAATAAAAATTTAAACTGTGAAATAAAATATATAGTAGGCTATAATTACTAGATATATCCTTAATCTATACCTATAATAAATTTGTAGAGGTCAATTCTGTACATGAAATATATTTCCAATGTAACTGTCATTAATGATCAATGGTGATGCCATAAATGCAATCAGTGAGTTTTGTCTGCCTGTGTATTCATAATAGAAACGTAAACTACTTATCGAAGCTTGTAATAATAATCTTTCATTCTTCAGCAGTATACTTTTCATCACGGTATAATCAATAGGAGCAGAGTGGCGAGAGTGTAGGGAAATTTATAATTGTACTCGGTTCCGTACCGGGCAGGATGACGTCTGACGGGTCCACTAGTAGTAATAAAATAGTATCTATATTATGTTTATATTTTATTCAGGAGCGGATGTACGAATTAGAGAGGCGCGATGCAGAGTTAGCCCTTGAAGAGAAACGCCAGTTGGAAGCTAAGAGGACGCTCCTGCAAGAAGCGGCTCGCAAACAAGATGAGCCGGTGGATGACAGCAAATTGGTGGAAGCCATGTTTGACTTCTTACCAGACTCTAGCAGTGAAGCACCGGCACCTAAGGATACTTGCGCATTTAGCGATCTGCCCCAACAACGAGCTGACCAGCAAGAGGTAAATACAATTTAAAGACAAACAACTCTCCAAATTCAGTTATCTACCAAAAATATCAATTTATTTTTAATTCTCTTTCGGCATTTTCTCACAGAATATAACTACATATTTATTTACTTTAATTATTCATAAAAAATATATTTTTTAGATGGTAACTCCAATGCAAACAACGTCTGAGGATGAAGAAGATCTCTCAGAGTTTAAGTTCCAGAAGTTTGCAGCTACCTATTTCCAGGGCAATGTTACTCATCAGTACTCGAGGAAACCTCTAAAACATCCGCTGTTGCCATTGCATACACAAGGCGACCAATTGGTGAGTAGTCATAGCAATAATGTTTTTATATTTATGTTATGTTGTTAATTAATTAAATATTAATTATTAAATAAAAATATTTTCCCGTGGGTGAGCCATGCTGAAGCATATGCGGACACACTAATTGGGCCGCTTCGCCCGAAGTAATACCACGGGCTCACAGAATACTCAACGCGAAACGATACTTGTACTGTGTTTTGCTGAGTGAGTGATATCGGCGGCCCTTAAAAATTCCGCTTAAGTGGCGTACAAAGCTGGCTACACAACCAATGTGCGGACTGTGGCGCGGTTGTCCATGGACGGCGATATTCTCTATATTACTATATAGGAGACCCACCTGCTCCGTTGTCCGCTATATAATAAAAATTAATTAAAATAACTTATGTTGTTAGATTAAATATAAAATTACTAACCACATTAGTTTCCATTACTCTAATAGATTTATTAATAGTCTTAAGATAACGATCTATTATTTTAGGCTGCGCAAGCCCTCTGGATAACAATACTGCGGTTTACTGGTGACCTTCCCGAACCAAGATATCACACAATGGACAGAGATAACACTTCTGTGATGTCAAAGGTAACAGCGACGCTCGGAAGGAACTTTATCCGATCGAAAGAGTTTCAGGAAGCCCAAATGATGGGTGTGGATCCAGATGTTTATTTGAACAAACAAAAACCGAGGTCGATAAGGCACAAACTTGTGTCCCTAACTTTGAAAAGGAAGAATAAGCTTGGCGAGGATGTTAGGAGAAAACTTCAGGTACGACAAGATGTTTTTATATTATAACCTGGGCTAAGAGTTGCGTATGAGAAGATGTACAACCTACTTATTAAAATTTGTTTAAAAACCCCTTTAGTTAATTGGTTAATATTGCATGACATAATTTGATATATATATATATATACTTTTTATATTAACTATTTTGTATTTTATGTCAATTAAAATTAGGCAAAAGCCTCATAAAAGCCTTCTTTTGTATTCTAAATTCTGTCGAATGCGGGACTACATTGTACCACCTTATCTAGGTATAATAAAAATTATAATTTAAAATTTCAGGATGAAGAATACACAGCGGACAGTTATCAATCGTGGTTGGAATCGCGTCCAACTTCGAATTTGGAGAAACTTCATTTTATAATTGGCCATGGTATTCTGCGCGCCGAACTAAGAGATGAAATTTACTGTCAAATTTGTAAGCAGCTAACCAACAATCCATCAAAATCTTCCCACGCTCGTGGATGGATTTTGTTATCCTTATGTGTCGGGTGTTTTGCTCCAAGTGAAAAATTCGTGAATTATCTTAGAGCCTTTATCAGAGAAGGCCCACCGGGCTATGCACCATATTGCGAAGACAGGCTAAAGAGGACATTCAATAATGGAACTAGGAACCAACCACCTTCCTGGTTAGAATTGCAAGCTACAAAATCAAAAAAACCAATAATGTTGCCAATAACATTCATGGACGGCAATACGAAAACGCTCTTGGCGGATTCCGCTACAACTGCCAGAGAATTATGCAATCAGTTGTCAGACAAGATTGCTTTACGTGATCAATTCGGATTCTCTTTATACATTGCTTTATTTGATAAGGTCAGTTCGCTCGGCAGCGGTGGTGACCACGTAATGGATGCCATATCTCAATGCGAACAATACGCTAAAGAGCAAGGCGCCCAAGAAAGAAACGCTCCGTGGAGGTTGTTCTTCCGAAAAGAAATATTTGCCCCATGGCACGATCCTACTGAGGATCAAGTTGCAACTAACCTCATTTATCAGCAGGTTGTAAGGGGCGTCAAATTCGGTGAATACAGATGTGATAAGGAAGAGGACTTAGCAATGATTGCCGCTCAGCAATATTATATCGAATACGGCCAAGACATGAACAATGAACGGCTTTATACACTGTTGCCGAATTACATACCAGATTATTGCTTGACTGGAGTTGAAAAAGCCGTGGATCGATGGGGTGCCCTTGTGGTGCAAGCGTACAAAAAGAGTTATTATGTTAAAGAAAAAGTTCCTGCTTATAGAGTTAAGGAAGACGTTGTGAGTTATGCTAAGTTCAAATGGCCTTTATTATTCTCGAGATTTTATGAGGCGTACAGAAATTCAGGTCCCAATTTACCCAAAAACGATGTTATTATTGCCGTGAATTGGACAGGTGTTTATGTTGTCGACGATCAGGAACAAGTGCTTCTCGAATTGTCGTTTCCCGAAATCACAACCGTTTCCAGCCAAAAAACCAATAAAGTATTCACGCAAACATTCAGCTTAGCAACGGTGCGAGGGGAGGAATTCACTTTCCAAAGCCCTAACGCAGAAGACATCAGAGACCTAGTCGTTTATTTCTTAGAAGGTTTGAAGAAGAGGTCGAAATTTGTCATTGCTTTGCAAGACTATAAAGCGCCGGGAGAAGGCTCGAGTTTCTTGAATTTCCAAAAAGGAGACCTTATCACTCTGGAAGAAGACAGTACGGGTGAATCAGTGCTAAACAATGGATGGTGTATTGGGCGTTGTGAAAGGTCCATGGAGAGAGGTGACTTCCCAGCGGAGACGGTGTATGTGTTACCTGCATTGACAAAGCCGCCACAAGACATATTATTGCTATTTTGTCAAGAAGGAGCCCAGCATGGTCGCCGTGCTCCTACCAGCACGTTCAATGGCACTGATCCAAGAGATAAGCCGCATACTTTATTAGAATACGCCTTAGACCACTTTAGACTACCCCCAAAACGAACAACTTCAAAAACTTTAACACTTTCCTCAGCTAAGAGAGGCGGCGCGGAGGAATTGTGGCGTCATTCTAGGGAACCCATAAAACAACCTTTGCTGAAGAAATTGCAAGCTAAGGAAGAGTTAGCTGAAGAGGCATGTTTTGCTTTCACTGCCATACTTAAATATATGGGAGATTTGCCCTCAAAACGGCCCCGAATCGGTAATGAATATACAGACCATATTTTCGACGGCCCTCTTAAGCACGAAATATTGAGGGACGAAATATACTGTCAAGTTATGAAACAGCTGACTGATAATAGAAATAGAATGTCTGAAGAGAGAGGTTGGGAATTAATGTGGCTTGCGACAGGTTTATTTGCTTGCAGTCAAGGGCTCCTCAGAGAGTTAACATTATTTCTTAGGACTAGAAGATATCCAATTGCTCAAGATTCACTCCAAAGACTTCAGAAGACGTTAAGAAACGGACAGAGAAAGTATCCGCCTCATCAAGTAGAAGTGGAAGCCATTCAACATAAGACTACACAAATATTCCACAAAGTATACTTCCCGGACGACACTGATGAGGCGTTCGAAGTGGATTCGTCAACTCGAGCGAAGGACTTCTGCCAAAATATTGCGCAAAGATTGAATCTCAGATCTAGTGAAGGCTTTAGTTTATTCGTTAAGATAGCTGATAAGGTTATATCCGTTCCCGAAGGCGACTTTTTCTTCGACTTCGTGAGGCACCTGACGGACTGGATCAAGAAGGCGAGACCCACCCGAGATGGTATCACACCTCAGTTCACATATCAGGTACTTTTCTTAAAATATAATAATTATTATATATATATAAATATAATATAATATATATCATATATTATAATTACTAATATTCCTTATATATACTACTAACCTTATATATAGTTTAGTTATAGTAAATAATATACTATGACGATTACACATTCCTGTACATGTCTAATTTAATTTATAATTTTGAGTTTGATTTGAAAATTATTCCATTCGTAAAAAGATAAAAAATAAATAGAAAATTAATATTAATTGTAAAACAATCCTCAGGTATTTTTCATGAAGAAGCTTTGGACAAACACGGTTCCGGGTAAAGATCGTGCTGCAGATGTGATCTTCCACTTCCACCAGGAATTGCCCAAGCTGCTTCGAGGATATCACCGTTGTGGGCGGGAGGAAGCAGCCCGTTTGGCCGCATTAGCTTATAGGGCTCGCTTTGGGGACAATAAGCAGGAATTACAGGCAATACCGTTAGTATACACATTTGTATAAAACACATCCATCGCCACAAGATATTTAACGTTATAGATCTATCTAAAATCAAAAATGTTTAACAGTCAAATGCTGCGAGAGTTAGTTCCAGCCGATCTAATTAAACTGCAAAGCTCCGCCGATTGGAAACGTGCTGTCGTCGCCTCGTATAATCAAGATGCTGGAATGACACCGGAGGATGCTAAAATCACTTTCTTGAAGGTAAAAGGAACCTTAATCATTTGGATGCATTTTTATATAAAACAATATCTAGAGAACATTTTCTAAACCAGAAAGTTTGTGTGTCATGGGTTTATTAATTTTTTTTTTACTTAGCGAAAAGGTAGGTTATCTATTCCCTTCTATTCTCTTTTTTGCTACATCTTTAACTAATTAAAAAAAATGGTATAGCGGACAACGCTGTCTCCTATATGTTAAGAAAACACCGCCGCCCATCGACAACCGCGCCACAGTCCGCACATTGGTTGTGTTGCCCGCTTTTTTAGTTTTTTACGCTACTCAAGTGGCATTGTTAAGGGCCTCCTCACTCGGCGAAACACAGTAGGAGCACCATTTTTAGTACAATTACCATTTCACGTTGAGTTTTCTGTGAGCACGTGGTATCACATATATGAAATAACCATTCTTTATAACCAACAGGTGATATACCGGTGGCCAACCTTCGGGTCTGCGTTCTTCGAAGTCAAGCAAACGACGGAACCTAATTATCCCGAGTTGCTGCTCATCGCCATCAATAAACATGGCGTTAGCTTGATCCATCCGCAATCCAAGGTATAGCCTCATGAGCAATAGCTACGTAAAGTAATTTTCGCGTTTACTTTCATTCAATCATTCTTCAATTTTTGTACTAAAATTATTTTTTAAATGTTCAGCTAAACGTTAAAGCCATTTTGGTTAGTTTGAATTTTCTTTTCATTGAATTTAATATTTTTTATAATAGTAATAATAACATTCATACAATATAAATTATATATTTAAGGTTTAAAAGGTATAACTTACCCGAGACATATTGATAATCGCAAATATACACCTTGAAAAAAATAGTACTTAAATATATAATTAATGTTCACAAAGATTTCTAATTTTTAGAGTTTAACTTCATGTGTATAAAACGTTTGTTACAGGAAATTTTAATCACTCATCCGTTCACAAGAATATCCAATTGGTCATCCGGCAACACATACTTCCATATGACTATAGGCAATCTCGTACGGGGCTCCAAACTCCTCTGCGAAACCTCTCTTGGCTACAAGATGGACGACCTTCTCACGTCCTATATATCTCTCATGCTTACTAATATGAACAAGCAACGATCCATGCGTGTTAAATAAGCGTTTTTTTAAAGTGAATAATCGAATTATATATTAACCATTTTGGTAATAGTCTGTTTTGCCTTCAAACTAAGAGAAGAAATACTACGCTAAAACAAAGTTCTCCACAAATGTATAAATTAAAAAATATTAAATACCCAATTAAATAAAAATTGATCTTCGTCACGTATTAAAGTAAAAACTAACTTTGAATAAATGTTAGAAAATTATGTAATTCTATTTAAAAGTAAACTTATTTGTGGTCAGGTAGTGTTTTTAATTAACTAAACTCTATTTTATCGTAAAAAATGTACTTATTTCACTTTATCGTAATACTCAATGTTAAATTTTACTTTTAAATATATCAATTATGCATTTATTTTTAGCAACGGCCTTGATAATATTAGGAAACATTAATTATTATTGCTATCTGTATAGGAGTTTCATATTGCTTGTTTACATTTATTAGAAGTTTTATAAGATTCATAATTATGCTTCACTAGTCGCATTAAAGTTGCGTTGATATTAAAGGTGCTCTTTTTGATTATTAGGATCACAGCCGCGACAAAATCGCCACTTTTCAGGTTTCATCCGTCCTAAAAGGGAACACAAAATGTTAAACTAAATCACCTTTATGTATCATTACTTATCCCTTTACGTATCTGTATTCCCTTCATGTAATTACAACCTTGCGTTTACTACAAAATGCGAAAATCATATTCCATTTATTTAAAATGTTTTAAAATCACATAAAATATATATTTTTCAGTTGGGGTTTGTGTTGGTAAGCTTAATCAAATATAATATATAGTTTCCAAGATTATTTTTCTTTATTAACCTGTTAAGCATTTTCTCATATTCTACCTATAAAAATGGACTAAACTGTTTGTCAACTTCGATCTATAATTTGGAATAGGTACGTTCTTTGAATGGGGTTTGCTTTTTACCTACTACATATATACGACGTTTATTAGCTAGAATTACGTAACCAGTAATTAAGTACAATTAATCGTTGCTAATTAATATTTTAGAAAATATACATATCTATTTATTCACTAAATGTATTAAAATAGATTACGCAGGTGTTCTAATACAGTAGGTACGCAATTTATATTTTTATATTAATAAGTTTACAAGATCTGTTTAAAGTATTTATTCCTAGATTAATAAGGGTAAGGTTTTACTATGAAATTATGTGCCTAATCCGATAGAACGCGATTCATTAATTGTTGTTGGATAAAGGCGTATACGTAAGCTTATTTAAATGACGGAGCAAAAAGTTCGCTTTCTAGAATAAGCCGGTAACTATTGATTATTAAACTTAGCTTTTGTTCGTCTAACGTTGCAAAAAAGCATTAGTAACATGTCTTAAGTAAAGCGCTCCCATAGATACTTATATCAAATAAAAGTGCTTATTAAATATAAATAATGATTTTAATAGATGTTATCAAATTTCACGTGTTCTATTGTATTTTCGTCAAGGATAGCAGTGTATTCAAAATATATTTACTTCATAAGAATGCTCGTTGTTAAAAACGTCTAAAGAGAAAATATGATTTCCTATAAGAAGCTTACATCATTACGCCGTACTAAGGAATTGGTATATACCTATGTTATGTATTATGTTATATAAGCTATATGTAATGCCATGATTTCGAACTATTTTATACGTGTTGTATTTCGCTTTAATAAAGTCGCCTTTGTGAATGGTTGTTAACAAGTCACACTTTCATTGTTTTATTTAATATCCTAATTTACAAGTTTAACAAGTCTGGGAATATTTTCTCAGATAGAATCTGTTTTTATTATTGATATGAAAAGTCTTACAACGCTATGTTAAAAGTATTTATATAGTTTATTTGGTTATTGTACGATTGACAGTTTTGGGAAGATAAAAACACTATGAAAAAGCTCAGAGTACTTATCACGTATCTTTGTATGTTAAAATCAATTGATACAAATGTAAAACATTTGAATTCATATTTACATAACTTGCACCTACCTAGTCTGAATTAAGGTAAAAGCGGGCCAGTAAAAAAACTGTTAATTAGAACAGAAAAAATATATATCCGCAATAAAATCGTGAGAATCTCCCACGGCGGGTCTATTCTCGGTCGAGAATGATGTTCTATTGTAGCAAGTAGCAGGAAGTCATTTATCAACCATCAAGAATATGAGTGTTTAGAGCAATTTTGTGACCTAATCTAAGATTTCGGTTCACTGGCCATCTCAAATGTCATCCAACTTGCTTGCCGTTAGATAAGAAGTCTTTATTATCTGCTCAATTCTATCTGTGACAGTGGTGTTAAGTTATACGTATGTTACGCATATCAGGATATAAGAAATACGTCTTTGTGAGTTTGTCGTGAGGTATGGTAGCTTCTTAAGTCTAAACCAATGGATCGTTTTTGTTTTAAATCTGACGTGATCAAAATATGTGAAATTCTCTCATCTTTTTAAATTGCTGTTTGATCTTATATGCTGACGTATTTTACATTTCAAATAGATATTTTGAAAATACTATATTTGCATATTTAAAGCAGATAACGAAGCAGGTGGGTCTTGTATATGTTAAGAGAACACCGCCGTCCATAGATAACCGCACCACAGTTCAGCCTGCGCATTGGTTGTGTTGCCGGCTTTTTACGCAACTTTAGCGGCATTTTTAAGGGCCTCAATATCCTCACTGATGCGAAACACAGTAGAAGAACTATTTAAAGTAAAAGTTAAAACTACCATTTCAAGCTGAGTATTCTGTGAGCCCGTTGTATCAATTCGGACGAGCCGGTTCAATTAGTGCGTTTTCGTGATTTGGAAGCCTAGCTGCTGAAACATAATCTTTTCCAGTAAATACTTACCTATATGCATTTTTATATACGTAAATTAAAGGTATGTATGTTCATCAGAAGATAATCTTGATAGAAAAATAACTTCCTCGACTCAAGCAGCATACGAGTGGCCAATTAACCACCAGTTAAGATTATAATAACTTAAAAATAATTTATAGGTACGCTAGTCTTACTTACACGCACTTTTATTGATCGAGATTCTGATATGACAATTTTTTTATTTAACGAATGTATTTATCTATATTACAGATTTACGAAATTTGCTCTTCGACTGCTTTTTTTAAAGTTATTTATTTACTTTGAATTAACTTTTACGAGATACTTAAACATAAATGACCTTATTAGGTATCAATTTACGTACCTATCTCAATTTTATGGTGATTTTGATACAGCTATCTGAAACTAATTGTTTTAAAAATTAGTCTTGAGCGCGTCGAAGTTGAAAAGTGGTGTTGTATTTGACTTATTATACAGTCTTATGTTCATAACTTACCAAGATGTGTACCGACTTTTATAAATAACACTGTTTAATGATATATTGTTCAAAATTTCTGTGCATTAAAATATACATTTTTATAACCTATTAAAATTTGTTTTTTCGTCTATAGGTACACTAATAAGCAACGATGTTCTCTTCTGTTATAATTGCTTATTTTAAGTTCGTGGTGAAGGAAATTACGAGTGGTAAACAAAACCAAAGCATACGGTGTGATATATCTGTTCAAGTTTTGCGTCTGAAAACACAATGGAAAACTGCGCCCAAACTTAGACCTTGAAGTAAGCCAATCACTGCTAGCTTTAGTACCTTTCAAGTCAGATTGGTTGGCAATGTTGACGCCCCTCTGCTACCACTTCGATGACAATGCAATATAAACTTTGTTTTATTACCCGTGTATTTGAACTCTACATGAAGATCATTAATTTAATTTCTATGATCTAACATAGAAATGTAGCTAAATACATATTTGTAAAAATTGAGATAATATGGTACTTTTCTAAATACAATGTGACGACATAAGATGGTGCTAAAACAAACATCGGGATAAGTGTAGGTACCTACGTCAGCTACTGTCTTGCTAAGTATGAATTTTCTCCTAATGAAAAGGATTCGATAACGCATTGAATTGCCTAAATTTGTTAGTGAAGTATGAAACGAACTTAGGCTATTTATAAAAACAAACTAAAATAAGTCTCAAATTAAAAATAATATTATGATTTGCTACAGTAAAAGCCAAACAAAAAGCAATAGCACGGTAAAATTACTCGTTCCCACGGCCAGAGATGACATGTTGGAAAGGCGAGCACAGATTATATTTCCCACACTCTGCATATCTTGCTACCATATATCAAGGTGTAATGTAAAAAAGCATAGACAATGATACGATTGTGCATAAAGCTTTCTCACAGTATCGCAGAATCGTTACGATTAATTAAAGGGGTAAATGACCAGTGGTTTTAAATTAGGTACAATCTTTTCTTCAGGCAGACAATGATCGCAGCATAAGTAGATATCTTTTTCTATCTTCTATATCATTTTCTCACTGACGATAGTTTACGTACCTAACTCATACCAAGTCTCAAATCAGTCAAATCCGGCAACACAACCAAGGCGCGGTTGTTCATGAGTGCCGGTGTTCTCTTACCATATAGGAGACACCTGCTTTGATGTCCGCTATAAAATTTAAAAAAAATTACACACGCTTTTAGCAGCTCGAATTTACATACCTAATTACACACATTGCTAAGAGTGTGCAAAATACATTTACAAATTATCTCAATGTCATCACAAAGTGCATTTTATACTCCCGAACAATATAAAATCAAATTTCTAGAACCCGTACGTATTTCATTCATTTGTAATAGTATTCAGAAGTAAAAACATAATTTTTAAATACGTTTTTAATTATAGAAATCCCTTTTCATAAAAAAATGGAAATTCTGAGACTTTTTTATTGGAAAAAACACATTAGTTTCATAACCCGGGATATCATTTTATTCTAAGAAAATGTAATATAATCGCATTAACATCGTCATTAGGTATTTATAGAGACGTCATGACAAGAAAATTAATGATGTCACGCTACGCTACAAACTTGTTCGTAAGTAATTGGTTTGCTTATTGAATTTGTATTAATATCTTCTTAACCTTTTCCATTTTCTTATAAATTAAAGGAATCCATAAAACACACGCGATTTTTCCTATAGGAGTAGGTATAGGTTATATAGTATTTAGGAAGTCATTAGTCAATAGTTCGTTAGCGTGCTTAATGTTGTCTAAACGAATGATTTCATCTGTTAAAAATATGAGTCGCCATCATTAAATAGAATAACAATTGAGTATAAAACGAAAAACAAAAACTTAAGTGCAGAAGTTTCGAGATATGACAACAGTTATTGATTCAAAACTTCACTTCGTGGGAATTCTGTTTTAGTCTTTTTCTAGTCATTATTTTTTGTTTAAAATTTAATTTCATAATTAGATATTTTTAAGCAACCGCCGTCGAAGGTAATCATATACCTAATATAAAGAAAATTTGTTAACAAAATGGTTTCATCGGACTAGACCGGCAAAAGATTTGATTATAGCATCAAATCCTAATCGTTTCATCATTGCATCATCTTCAAGGAACCTTTAATAAATAAACAGCTAAAAAATCAAATTAGGTAGTCATTTTTAGCATTATTACTATGTATGGTCCAGAGATGACAGCGTAGATACAAATATGTACTCGCGTACCCCCGGCGGTCCGCGGACCACAGGTTGGGAAACAGTGGTTTATAGTCATCAATTAATATGAATAAACAATGTAAGAATTTCTACTATTCGATCAATTAATTAATTATAATAACAGAGACAGAAATCTAAGTGGTTTCTACGTGATTACTGAATCTAACAAACAGGATGTGGAAATACCATTTACATTCATAATAATTTGTAATCTGCGATTGCTTTTTTGCACGTTAGGATGTAATCACATTAATCGTTTGTCGTCATGCAATTTGTGGCGTCAGAAACGTCAGAAACGTCATTCTTTTCATTAGCTCTATGCCAATATTTCATCGTTTCAATAGTTATGAACAAACTATGACTTTTGTTAAGTAGGTACTATTCCAAAAATCTACTAAGTTTTTTTATTCAATAGCGGACAATGGGACTCTTATATTGTAAGAGAACATCGCCGCCCATGAACAACCGAGCCACAGTCCGCGTTGGTTGTGTTGCCGGATTTTTACGCCGCTTAAGCAGCACTCCGATATCCTCATTGCCTCTGCGAAACATGCTTCAGCATGGCTCTCCCACGGGTGCGATATTAAGACACTCGCCCGGCCACTGTCATACCCTGCCAGAGACCGAATAAATTGAATTATAATTGTACGGACCGCGATTCGAACCCGATACCTCTCGCATCATGGTATACTTTTAAAACCATTAAGCTACGAGGGTCTCAAAAATATTGTTACGCAATCAAAAATCGTACTGTAAAAGACAAAGTAGAAAAGTGGAGACTTATTTGGTGCAAAATCTGTTGCTCGTTTATGACGACATAAATCTGTTTATAATACTAAATCTCAGACAATAGTTGTGATAATTAACTGAGGTCGGAGCCAGCGGCGCAGAACGCGATGGGGTAGTCTACATGTGAAGAATTCTACAAGACGTTCCCACACTGATTCCTTCATTAACTCTGATTCATAATCTAATTATATGATTCTTGACCCTTGTTACATTAATATTTTATGTATTTTTTACACCTGTGAGAACCGGCGAATGGTTCTGTTTGTCGATAAATGTCTCAAGGATTTAGTACAATTTTTAGTATTTAAATCATATTTCTAATAATTATAATCACGTGACCTGAGCAATACCTACTAATCTCATGGTGTTCGGACGTGAAACTTTCTTAACAAAAAAGTGTTTCTTTTGTCAAGTTGTTTTTAAGTATTATAATACGTGTTTGTCTGTATATGGAATATTCATTCCAGAGATTTTCTTATGTGTATTGTCATGTGAGATTATCGGTGAAAGATCATTTAAGATATAAAGTTTGATCGAAATATGATATACTTAGTTAAATATTTTTAGGATTCAAGTGACTGGAAACATGAAGTTGTTAAATTAAAATGTATGTTCAAAATGAGATAGTAAATTTAATGAATTAAAGGAAAACAAATAAAAGATCACATTGTTCAAATTCAGATTTATTAAAATATCTATATTCAATGACAATATTTCAGTATCATGACTTGATAGTTGATACCAAAATGTAATTGCGAGAATTTCATACTTCGACGGATTCAAAACTGTCAGTAAATTTAAAACTACAATTCCAAATAAATCCATTAAACGTTTTTTATACAAAAATATTGAATATATTTTGTACTTCTCATAAAACTTCCCACTTGGAATGTTCAAAATCACGCCCTTATATAAATACAAATCGTATCTATTAGTAAATTTTGTAAAAATTTGCCCAGCTCACAATAAATATCCGTCACATACTATACTACACTATTGATCAATTGCAGTAACCCAACGACAGCTCGGAGATAACTAAGCCACACATTGCCGCATGTCCTGGTTAATTCTGGCTTATTGCAATTGAACGTATATAAATCTAACTTACATTGTTCATCAGTTTCTGAGAAATTTACAGAAATACAACGGTTGTCTTAAAGTGTATTGGTCTTACGTTACATAATTCTATACAATTAATTAAAAATACTAATTGAGACGATAAAACGATCTATAATTCTTTCATATTTCTATAAAAATTAAAGACAATACTTGAAACTGCGCTGTCTGTGCACTGCGTGTAAAATCATTACTTTGGTGTTGTCTTTGAAATTCATAAATCGTAAAAAATATCGCAAATTGTTAAATAATTTGTCGCCTATAAGATCAACATTGGGAAGAAATTTTTCAATTGAAAATTTAACATTCTTCGAAATTACTTTTGCAGCCTTAAAAATTATAAGATATGATTCGTTTAGTGTTAAAAACGTATTTCTTGCAATAGTCGATAAGGATAAGGTTTTTGAATCTATTTCAACATGAAATTCCGGGTACTTAAATATGTAGGACATGACACGTCAATGATTATAAAACATTTCAAATATGTATATGTATTAAATTTTATGGGACCCTTGACTTTCACAAAATCTAAAATCAAATGAGTCGTCCTTGTAATGCTAATTGGATACAAATATTTATAAATATTTTTATCTTAAAGCAGATTTTATATGCAATAAATCTAATGAAATCTGATTCATGCGAGTTAAATCAAAATAAAATACATATCTAAACATAATATAATACACACAATAATCAAAATAATTTTTAAACCCTGTATTAGCGGTTGATAAATTAAACAAAATACAATTAATTATTTTGTGTATTTGACAAATTAGTTTTATTTAATTTCAAGAAAATTTATTATGACTCTTCATAGATTATAGAATCTAGAAATATTGACAAGTCTGAAATTAGGGAACATTACGTCCACAATAATGAATCTTAACCGTAACTCTTAATTTGGTAAAAGGTGTAAATCAGTATTTACAATATTTTTCAAATTTATAATTTATCACCGTAAAAAAGATCTACTCATATTTTTTTTGGGACCAACATGTAATTAAAGACTAATTGAAATAAATGAAATCATGGAATAATAATTCGTATTTAATTTACGTCTTGCATTGTTGTAGCTAGCGTTCCCATGGTACCGTTTCATAATTTTCATATAAAACAAGATATTAAAAATAATCGTTTTAATGCAAATCTTAATTATCACATTTGATCTAAGTGCGATGGGTTTTAGTGAATATTTTAAAATTAATTGTTTGACAAAACGCCAATTCTCATATAATTATTTAAATGAGTCATGTCACAAGTTATCATGCCGATTGCTAGAGGCGCAATTTTTGGATTCACTAAACGAAAATTTAAAATTTTTTAGTTTCAGTTCAGCGAGTTGTACAATTGAAGTTACATTGACACCAATTGATGCATATGATTCTTCAAAATAAATTTCTGTACTATTTGTAATTAACTTGTATTATAATTAAGATTAATAGTCACTTTAATAATTTTTTCAGTGGAACTGTAAATCGATTATAAGGTGATTTATGATTAAAAAGTGCGTTTTTAAATACGTTTTTTCTCTATCAATACGATAAAAATGATTTAAAATTATGTACTCATTACAAAATGAAATAAAAGCACATTTGCAATAAAAAAATAAATAAAAAAACCTAATAAACAGATTGCGACGAATTATTCAATAACAAAAACCGTTCGAATTTGATATATATATATAGTCATTTTAATTTAAAAAATCTCAGAGGTAAACACCACGTGCTACGTGCCAATACATGGACTTAATTACAAACGAGTTTCTGTGCGCACTGTTAGGCTGGTTCGAATCTACATGGAGTCAAATGAGTGTAAAATACGTGTTAGAGATAGGTGCAGATTTGCCGATCAGTGCGGACGGAACCTTAGGCACTATGCTACACTCACCGCAAACAATCTTTGGATGAAAAGCACCAGGTACCTCTGTGTTATTGCAGGCTATTGTCTGGTAGTCTGTGGGTCTCATGGTGCCAGGCTTGTTCTGGGCGCATGACGTCATCGACTGGCGGGCAGATCGGCCGTGGGCCTGGCTCTGGCGTATACGTGAATGTAAGGCCAGTGGCGTATATGATCCCGTCATTTCTTACTAGTGACACCGGTACCTGTTGAATATTACCCTTTCAATGTTCACTTTTGTGAAAAGTCCGTTAGTATTTCATGTGACGTCAGATGATGGTATCATGACCAAATGAAATTTTATATATAGTATATTGGACAACGGAGCAAATCAGTCTCCTTTATGATAAGAGTACCCTGTCGCTCATTGACAACCGCACCACAGCCACGCTTTAGTTGTGTTGCCGGCTTTTTACGACGCGATAATATTAAGCGGTAAAATTTCGAGGGCCTCCGATATCCTCACTTACTAAGCGTAACACAGTTTAAGTAGCGTTTCACTCTAACCATTACGGCAGACCTAATTAGTGTGTTTGCATATGCTTCAGCATGGCCTTCCACGGTATAGTAAGTTAAAATAGGCGCCAATAATAGATAGCAATGTTCTCTCGCAAGGGAGAGACCTATGTCCGTCTGGACGTCTTACGGCTGAAATGGTGAAAGTCATTGTTGTAATAATATGGTTTTTTTGCACTAACCTGCGTCGGCTGGCGGACCCAAAGCCACTGACCCCGAAATTGGGATATATCCGGAACAACGCAAAGCATGGACTCGGCGCATCGGTACATTGTCTCTGCTTCCACGTCTCCAAACCAGACTTGCAGAGATGGTGTGAAGTTGTCCCCTGCCAATTCCAGCATGGCCACGTCTCCACCTCCGTTTAAATTCAAAGAGTGGACTAGCGGCACTGGTGTGACGGGAGACCTAGAACCACAAGTGTAACATTACGCTTTTACATAAACGAATTGCAAACCTATCAGTATTGCTGGGTGTCCATGGGGGGAGGAACGATTATTCTGAGCCTTGTGCTCCTTTGCCATCGTTTTCATAAAAAAATAGAAAAAATAAAAAAATGTTTGTCCATCTTATATATATCTAAAACTTTCGTTGTTCTATTTGTTAGGTAAGTACAAATGTAGGTACGAAACGAAGCTAGTTCTACGAACTCGAAATCCAATTCTTCTGACGATGGCGTAATTATTGCGCTCCTCAAGAATATCGTGCAACTTGTTCAACAATTTTCTGCTTTAAGTTGAACTATAGTAGCGGTTTCAAATTTAATCACTTTTGTAATTGAACTATAATACACTTATGTAACAATAATAACTAGCCTCCGACGGGTATGCACGGAGTTTCGAAGGAGAAGCCTATGTCCAGCAGTGGACGTCCTACGGCTGAAATGATGATGATGACACTAACATAACAGTAGTTAAATAGAGTCAACAAATCCGCAAATTAAATCTCGAATTGAAAAGTATATAATAAAATCTGGTCCACTTTATACTTTTTATTTATTTATTAGATTTATTTTGTCAAGATGTAAAGAGATATATTGTATTTAAGTTATCAAAATACATTTTTACCTTTTGAAACCGCGGACACAATTTTCTTTGTGAAATAACGTGTAGACAATAAATTTACTTACTAAGATTACAATTCTAATTATTAAGTAAACTTGACAATTTCATGAATTTACGTGCATGACCTTAACATATTGTACTACTAATATTTATCTGTGCTATTAGGATGAGTTATTGAACGAAGCCCTAATATTGTTTATTGGCGTGAGAGTATAAAGTGTTTGGGTTTCGATAGCAATTGAATGTCCCCTCTCATATCGTTTAACTATCATTACGTATTTGCCGACGGGGTTGATAATGTGATCAAAGTTTCGTGAATATAATCGATTTTTATCCCAGCTCATCAAAAACATTTACATAATAGCACACAACATAATGTGGTGAATATACAGACTAAGTTTTATTGTATAAAATTATAGATTTTGCAACTACCCAAAATATAATCAAATTAATATATAAAAAACAATTACAAAACGATTTTTTTAAAGTTTTTATCGAATTATGGATGTGGTTACCGGTTCGCAATAATTGATAACAACTTCCGGTATATCTTTTCAAAGTTGTTTACGTATCGCTTTGACTGTATCACAGTACTTGAACCAATTCTCTATAACTAACTTCTAGATCTGTACATTATAATAGGCAGAAAACTGGTTTTTTCATTTCATTTAGAGTTCGAATCTTTACCGTAATTATGAATTTAAAATCATATTAATTATATTAATTGCCAAAATATGAAATTAGAAGATAGTTACAAGAAAATCATAAAGGTTTAAGACAACAATAACTAGGTTAAACCGATTTTTTTTCTAGTCACAAATTGGTTTATGTCTTAAAACTTTTAGTATTCAAACTGATAGTCTACGTATAAGATTCTTTAAATAAACAAATTGTTTACTAATTATTTTATTTTGATGGAAGAAAAATGGTTCATTAAAGGAAAACTGTTGTATTAGATGTTATATTTAGAAATGTATTTATAGCACATATTTAGGACATGATACCAAACTTAAATGAATTTGAAATTTAATAAAATATAAAATACCTCACAGGTCCCATTCCTTCATAGAATTGGTATTCAGCCTTATCAGTTGATATGATAGTCCAGCAGGCTCCGTCATTGATCATTTCTTTGTTGGGTTCTTTGGGACAAGGGGTGGCTTGGAATTGTATGATTCTTTCTTGTGATAAGCAGAGGTACATCCTCTCTGTGTCCTTCATGTAGAATGCACATTTGTGTAGCTGTGATACAGGGTCATCAGCCTCTAGTAAGGCCATCTGCTTGTCTACCTATGAAGATAAAGATTAATTGAATCCATGGTTTTAATGAAATTCAAATGATTTTAATTTAATGACATTTACATTATTTTATAAAATTTAAAATTGATACATGGTCATTCGTGTACTATTTGGAATCCATTTTTTTTGAATTCTGAAAGTGTTATATTTTGAACTAATTTTATACAAATAATAAAAAATAATATAACACTTATACTTAAATTAATTCATCTGACCAATTCCAAATTTTTACTATATGATATTTGTTTATTTATTTTATCGCCATTAAAGATATGGCTCTAACCTGAATATAATATAATAGTACATTAAGAACAACAATAAATAAGATTTACCTTTCTAATAATAAGTCTAGGCAATGCCATGCCTGTTACTGAGCACACCAACTTTACTGTTGAACCATAATGCACGTAGCCATCCCTTACAGCAAACTCTTCTGATTCACTTTCATTGTCATCCAGTAAATGAATTGTAAAGGCACCCCATTGTGTTGATGATGCATGAAAATTACCATTTTCAACATGAAGGTATCTTGTTGAAACAGTCTGTGACCTTAGCCTATTAAAAAGAGCAACTTTTGTTCCACTTGCAATACACAAATCAGCATTTTTCAATGACTGCTTCTTTTTAGAAGGTTTAGAAATAACTTTTATTCGCTTACTATTAAAAATACCAATGTCATGACCATTGCCATAAAACATCTTTACTGATAACATAAAGTGTTTCCTTTTATCTGAATCTGATATGTACAATGTTTTAGCCGCACAGTACTGTTTACCATTATTCAAATCTAGCTGCTGCATATCCTGGTCTGAATTACCTATACCAATAAATGCACAGAGCTGCGATGCCTGCTCTGTTTCACCTTCTCTAAGCATTCTTTCTCTTCTCAGTCTCCAACCATCACCAAATAGATATATACATGGCGGCGGGCAGAAAAATCTTTTTTCATTACCATATGATTTTTGCGCTACTTTAGCATGTAGTATAACAACCACCATGTCAGATCTGTCCCGGAGATATCTCTCCATGGCTTCTCTAGTTAGGCGACGTTCCTCAGGGCGATAGGCGCCAGCACCAGGGCCTGCTGCTGCAGCGTAACGTGGGTATAAGGCGCCTGGCTGCGGCGGCGGGGATGGTGGGCGCCCGCCTAACCCACCAGCTCCCGCGCCGTATTGATGTGGCATGCTAGCCACGGCTCAGTCTCACCTTAATTGGTTCTTCATAACGCTTTACGCCCTGAAAGAGCCTTGAAAAATATGATCAACTTCGAGAAATCCCCGTTCTATGGTAAAACTTCATGGCGTAAAATAGTAACCGGTAGAGAGTTTAAAAAGCACTATTACTCTGAATTCTATCAGTTTTCTCACAGATAATGCCACCACTTTATATGGAGAAATGGATTATACACTCGATCAATACACTATTATGTTGTTCACAGCACTGTAAATAAATAATTATAACGATGGGAACAGCAACACACTTTTCTATCAAAAACACCTGTTCTTGAGCAGAATTTTCAGATCCCTGTTTTATCGAACAAAACTATAACTAATATTTTTTTACGTTTCTAGTAAAGTTTAATTTTTATTAAAAGACCTAATAAAATTGATAGAATGTTTGCATTCTGCAAAACGTTGTTTATTCAAGCAAATACGACATTCGATTCGACAACGCTAAATAAGCAAACTGTCAAGCGGACTGAGGGCATAGACAGCAAACACGATTCACGATCCAAGGGATGCTGGGCTGAACGCGAAGCGATGTTTGCACATGCGCTACTCGCCAGTCAAGTTGAATGATACAAGAACGAGATTCATCGGCTTTGGCGTACCGAGTGCCGACTGACAGCCAGCCGGTCATAGGATGTGGGGTTACGCATGGGGCGTGAGAAAATAAAGTGTGGGAAAGAGTGGGCGTCGCGTAGTAAAACACTTGATATTGTATGTAGTGAAACGAACACTTACAAATGCTCCAGTAGCAAACAGTTATCATTTCGAATTGTCGTGTGTGTTATAAACACATGGAGTTCACGCAGCGAAAAGGTTGCGATGTGTGAGGAAGAGGCCGACGATTGACCGTAAATCTCGTGGGAAACGACCTTTGTTATATGCACTGCAATATTATATTAAAAGTAAAACAATAATAATTTATTGAGCCATGGGAGTGACTGGTTTATGGCGGCTTATTGAGCCGGTAGGGAAGCCTGTGCCAGTTGAAACACTAGAAAACAAAGTTTTAGCTGTTGGTAATTAAGTTTTAACATTCTAACAAAATTTCTATGTATCAACTTTTTTCTTATAAGAATATGTTCTGTATACATTTTACAGATATTTCTATATGGTTACATCAGATGGTAAAAGGATATCAAGATGCAAAAGGTGCACCTGTACCAAATGCTCACCTTATGGGGCTTTTTCAGAGACTATGTAAATTACTCTATTTTAGAATAAAACCTGTATTTGTATTTGATGGTGGGATTCCAGATTTAAAAAGACAAACTATTGTAAGATTCTACAATAAGTTAATAACTCTACTAAAATAAGAATTTTATAAATTATACTATAAATATATTCTAGGCTAAGAGACAAGATAACAAGTTGAAGTATAACTCCGAGTCAGAGCGCATAAAAAGAGAACTTGCACTATTGATTGGGAAAAAAACTGCTGTAGGTGCTCTTCTTGGTAAACAAATATCTCCAAAGAAAATTAATACAAATCAGAATGATGAAGATATTTTTAAATTGCCTGCCTTACCTCCAAAAGAGACTACATCAGCTAGCAGCACAGAGTATGATATAAAAAAAATATAAATAAATTTTAATAATTGCTATAGAATAAATATTGAGATAGCTATTTTCTCTGAAATTTTTAGATCTGAAGATGAAGCAAATTCAAGTGCTACTACTATTGATTTACATTCAGTAGATCTGGAATCTGACAATTTTAAAAATATGCCATCAAAAGAAAAATATGATCTGTTATTAGAACTAAAGGAAACTAGAAAAATGAATTCCTGGGGTAAATTGCATACATTACCAAAGAAAAGTGATAACTTTTCTGATTTTCAGGTTAGTCTTAGTTAAACTATTTTTTAATGTGATGAGATTACTTAATGTTTTTAATAGTTGCTGTTAATCATTACAGATGCAACGGTTATTAAAGAGAAGAAAAGTGCAAGAGTGTATTGAAGAAACAGAAAAAGAGATTGGAGATGTTGGAATGTCATTAAATGATTTAGAAACATTACTTAATGAAGAAGGTATTGAAACAGAAATAGAGGCTTTAGCCTCGCGTCGCATTGCTTCAGATCAATCAACACGTTATTTGCTTATTAATAATGTAAAACAAGCTTTAATTGATGCAAAAAATAAAAAAGAGCAAATGTCAGATAAAGAATCAAAGGTTGAAACTGAAGTTAGTAGTATTGGTGATAAAAGTGACGAAAAAGAAGAAGTTCAACATGATGAATTAGAAGATGATTTAGAGAAAGCAATCAAAATGTCATTAGAATGTGTAGATGAACCAAGACCATCAGTTAGTGCTTCAACTTCAAAAGAAGACGAGTCCTGGATTTCTTTCATGACTGACTCTGATTCTGATTTCTCTGATGAGGATCAAGATGAGTACATACCTCCAGATATGTCATCTGCTAAAGCTTACATTATGCAGTATAGTGACTTTACACATAAAGCCATTGATGATATTGTTTCAACTAGAACTAAAAAAAAGAATGAAATGAAAATCACCAATATAGATGTAATTATTACTGAACTACATGACGAGAAATCTATTATAGAAGATGAGATAGAACTAAGCAGTGAAGAAGAATATAAAAATGGCTCATCAAAAAAAATTGAAAATCTAACCACAGATTTCTTAAATACTAACAAATTAAATGTAATTATGAAAAGTACTACCGTAAATATAAAGTCAGATATTAATCATACAAAATGTAATCCAATAAATACCGAGGAAAGTGATTTATCTGTAATGTATGTTGAAAATAAAAATGTTGATATAATAAATCTTGATACATCAGAAGAAAATCCAAAAGTCAATATGACTATAGATGATACTTCGAACCTGTCTTACTCAAGTGATTATGAATTTGAAGATGTGTCTGAAACAAAATCTGGAGTTCAGTTAACATTAAATTTAGAAGAAAAAATGGACGATGATATTTTTGCAGATGTTTTTACCTCAGCTAAATCTGAGGCCAAAATTATAGAATCTAAAGAAGTGATAATCGACGGAAATAAAGCAAAATCTTTAAAAAATTTTTTTATTGAAACAAGAAATGAATCAATTTCATCTGAGGACAATAGTATAGTACAACAGGAAAAAATAAGAATAGATGAAACAAATAAAGACATACATTATACTAACAAAAATGATTCATCAGTATCCAAGCAAAGCAGAGATGAAAACGGCGAAGGTATAAAGGAAAAAGATTTAACTATAAAAACTGGTGAAACAAATACAGATTCCGTTGTTGTAATTCCTAAGACACGTGCAGAACCTATATCTAAAGAAACATTGCAAAGCATGGAGGTTGAAATGGAAAATCAGCAAGAAGATTTAATACACGAAAAGGGACGTCTCGATCGTATTGGTAGGAATATTTCTGAACAAATGACCAAAGACGCTCAAGAGCTTCTTCGTGTTTTTGGCATTCCATACATCGTAGCACCAATGGAAGCGGAGGCCCAGTGCGCATTTTTAGAAGATGCCAAATTAACTGATGGTACAATTACTGATGACAGTGATATATGGCTATTTGGGGGTAAAACTGTTTATAAGAACTTCTTTAATCAAAAGAAACACGTTCTTCAGTTTGTGAGTGAAAGAATAGAAAAATCATATAGTAAGTAATATGAATAATATTATTCTTGGTTAAACGTAACCTGCCATACCAGCTGTCTGTAGCAGTATTTAATTTAGGCCAAGTCATTACATAACAGAATTACTTTTCGGTGTTAATAATTTATGCTGAATTTTTATGAGAATTTCTACTTATATCAATCACAAATGTGTATAATATAATAAATTATGTCAACGATTTTTTCCAGATCTAAATAGGGAGCAACTGATTCTTCTGGCGATCTTAGTAGGCAGCGATTACACAACTGGAATTGCTGGAGTAGGGCCTGTAACAGCCTTGGAAATATTAGCTTCGTTCCCTTTTAATAAGAAAAAACTCGGCGAAATATCGAAACCAACTCAGTACCAACAAATTATAAGCGGTCTTCAAGAATTCAAACAATGGGTTAGAACAGGCAAGAGAACAGATAATATAACTCTTAAGAAAAAATTAAAAAATGTTAAACTCACTGATGAATTTCCAAGTGTCAGGGTAAGTATTTGTTAAAATAGTCACATTTAAATTTTAATAATATATGTCGTAGAAAAGTTTCATATAAATAAACATAAGTAAAACACTGAACATAACACAGCAATTAATTATTTTAATAAAGTATAAACAGACATAGATTCTACTTTCAATGACTATCTTCTTAAAATCATCAACAGAGTGAATTCCCCACTCAAGTAGTGTTCTTTTTATCATGCCGGACTCCCCATTTTGGGCAGACGTCACACAAGTCAAATCACCAACTTTTATTTAAATATACTAACTTGTCAACGATAATAGCGCTAATTTATTGTAAAGTAATATAGTTAAAGTAAATGACATAATTAACATAATTATATTCTCGGCGTCATATATATTTTAATATTATTACAAACGAAGTTTTCATATGCCTACGGCATAACAAGCGAAACAACTTTTTGTTCCTTTATTATTGATATTGAATCGTAAATTTTAATTAAAATTTGATTTGTAGGTTGTGCAAGCATATCTTGAGCCAAATGTTGAAAAAAGTAAAGAAAAATTCACATGGGGCGACATAGATATTACAGTACTGCGTGATTATTCTAAAGCCAAATTCGGATGGTCTCAAAACAAACTCGACGAAATAGTAAAACCTGTGCTTTCCAGACTACTTGATAGGAAAAATCAAAAGACTGTTTACGACTATTTTAAACGGAAGACCGAATTTCAATGTTTGGATGAGCAAATGAGTAAACGCGTCAAAGCAGCTGTTAAAAAAATGAATCCAAACTCACAAAACGATATTGAAGAAATAAAAGACAACACAACAGCATCGCGTAAAAGAAAAAATACCAAGGATGAAGTAAAAAATATTAGCGGGGTTGTCAAAGTAGTGGCGCAAGAACAAAAACCGGCATGCAACGTTATCATCCCTAAAACCGATGCGTGCCATGAATTTATTCCCCAGCGAGAAAAAACGAAGAAATGTATGCTAGAAAATAAATTAAAAGCAATAGAAGTATTCAGAAAGACGAATATTGATAGAAAACGAAAGTTTACTAAAAAGAGGGGAGTTGTACCTAAAGAGCAAGCTGAGCTTTCTGAAAGTAGCGATAGCAACTGAACGATGTTTTTTGAATCGTCAAGAAGTGATTCTTGATTATAAATCGAAGTTTCTATCAAAAAAAAGGCACTGACGTTTGATTTAATTACAGCGCGAGCAAATCTATGGTTTAGCGACGCCATTGTTTTTTTTACAACTTTCCTACACAATTTGAAGTTTTATGGTTGAAATGTTACGTTGCAGTTATAAGCTCGATATACCTACGTACAGATATCAAATGTATCTGCCTTTTCTATCGAATTATGAAAATCTTATATACCTACTTATTAAAACAGAACGTAATAAAACTTTGTAAATATAAAATGTTAATTACAGTAACAACTCCTTATTCGCGGATTAAAAGAATGTGATCAAAATCCTATATTCGCGGTTAAAAATTTCTGTGATGGTTTAAGAATGGTCCATTTTTGTGGCATATTTATGTAACATATACCCAGCAAATAAAGAGCTTTTACCGTATATCAATTTCATGTAACTCGCGTAGTTTTCAATTTTGCGTCTTGAAATAGACGTGGGGTATGAAAATAAAATTATATAAAATAATCACTTTATTGTTTTATATATCTTCAATAGTTACAATATGAAGGATTTTCAAACTATTCATCGTAAAATAAAACACGTCACGTAGGTTAACTAAAAATATACTGAAACTACTTGACTAAATGCAACTTACTGACTGTAATCAAATTAAAGGCATATCTTGCACTCCGTCTCAATGAAGCCTAGGGATGAATGCCGATTCACATCTACACCTCGAAAATGAACGTAAACAATGGTCTAGGTTTGATGATTGAAATAAATGTAATATTCTAACATCAAAACTTAAGTACTACTTAATTACTAGTAGGTACCTCCGAAACAAGGTGATGTGCAAATATCCATAGTACAGTTTTCAAGAAATTTAAAAATATTTACAAACTTTAGTTTGGTGACATTACTTATTTCGCTATTACACAAATAAAAAGGAATTCTAATTTGTCACAAATTTGTTAAGTTTTAAGTTACAGATATGTACAAGCTATTGCATGCCTAAAAGTGACAGTAGTTGATATTTTTATAATATGCAAGTAAAAGTATAATTAAAATTGTATATAATAATGACTAAAAGATAAATTAAACTATGCCACATCTTCACATTGACGCCGACTTGCTGACATTTCCACTAATATGAATGTTGCTTCGAAAAGTAATTACTTTATTTATAATTGAAATTATATAAAATAATTAGTAAAAATTGTCGATTGTATAACATTTTCCATTATCAACGAATTTGATAGCTAAATAGAAATAAAAAAATTATGAAATCTTATCAACTTCGGTTTAGTAAGGAATTAATTAATTTAAAAAAAATATAAAAAACTTATTAAACAAATTCGTACGATTAGCGATGAAACAAGTCGTTTTTGAGTTCGAGTTCCGTGAAAGCAATCACGCTAGTGTGTTGTATGTGTCTTGCAATTAATTGAACATGAGGCAATAAGGACAAAGGCAATTAAACTGTAATAAGTACCTAAAATACTAACACAGACTGCATCTCCTTTTCTAATCATCAAAGAACTTACCCATCTGCCACAGATAATATTATCATGAAAGCCCATTTTTGTATATGCCTAATGCCTCAGTAAGACTTCTCATAATTTGTCATCCTATGCCTTATAAAAAGTACACATACAACTTTTAAAAATGTATAGTAACGTCATTCGTGTCTTAAATATAGTAATAAAATGGCTTCCGTTGACATCGTCTCGTCACAGACACATTAATAGTTTCTTAAGTTCATAAGACAGAACATGGAAATGGCTTATAGCACCATATTATGCCCCAAGCCTTTAAATAAATCAACTTAATCAACCTTAACAACACTGTATATCTTCCTAACAAACCAGAAACATGCCATAAATCCAATTGTACCAGTGAGGAGGAAGAACAAAAAGACCATTATCATTGTATATCCAAAGTAGAGGAAGGTAGAGACAGCATCTGCAATATTCAACTTGGTGACAAAGTAGTGGCAGCAGTATATAAAAAGGTATGCAGCAGTAGACCCTGAGCTTAAAAAGGCTCTCCACCACCAGTGGTAATCCTCAGCACAGAGATGGAAGTAGCAAAGGAGAATGGTCGTCTCGGAACAGGTGATAACAAGAATCATGAATACTAGGAACAGGAATCCAAACATGTAGTACATCTGAAAAAGATAAAATTAAATTACGATTCAAATCATTTAACTTCAAAATAATACACAAAAATTGCATCTTGGCAAAGAGACAGGTTACGATGGATACGTTTAAAAAAATTAAATAAATACAGAATTAAATATGACTAGTGAAATCAAATTACCTGGCTGGACCAAAGAGAATTGAGAATGAAGAATAGCTGGATGAAGATACAACCGAAAGGCAAGACTCCACCCATAATGATACCGGGCACCGGTTGAGTGTACAGAGATTGTTCGGGAATCTGACGTGGAATTTGGTTCGTTCGCACTGGGTGGTCAAGGATCTGTAAAAAAAATGTTTAATTCACATAAACCTAGTATCAGTAAATGGACGTAAGGAAAAAATATTAAAGAAAAAAGGGTTTTATTAAAGAAAAAAGAAACTTTAGATCATATGTAATAAAAGACCTCGATAGAGTCTTATATTGTAGAGTGTCATTTCATATAAGATCTCAGTATTCTGGTGTATCCTATAAATGTTTAGCTCGAACGTTGTATATGCAGATAGGATACTATATAAATTAATATTGTGTAAAATTCTTTTTTTAGAAGAAAATTGTTTGGGAGGGAAAAAGGGATGTGACGTCATTGATATAACAATGACATAAGACAATAACACAGAAAACACCTAGTGGAATTATAAACTAATATTAAATTCTTTAGCGGCTATGTATAGGCGGCGGTGTTTTATTACCATACAGGAGACCCACCTGCTCCGTTGTCTGCTATAGAATTTAAAAAATAATTAAGTTATTTAATGAAAGCAATTTTCAAGGTAAAATAATAGTGTACGAGAGGTATGTAAACTATAAAATACGTTATTGAAATTTTCGGATTTTTTAAAATTTTATTATACGGCCGGCAACGGACCAAGCAAGTGTTCTCTTTAATAAGAGATCATCTCTCATATGAACAACGCCACAATCCACGCTTTATGCCGCATGAGCGGTACAATTTCACGGGTCAAATATAATTTCCCGTAGCAGATGCTTCAGCTCTCTCAAGGGAAAATTTAATATTTTTCTATGTATACAAGTTCTCACTATTGGCGGATTTTTAGCTTTAAGATAATCAAAATGTTCAACAATTGAATTTCAGTAATTAAATTATTTTTTTTAGATATTTGTTTTTTCTTTTATATTGTCACCTTGGAACGTATCCCCTATAACCCAATATAAATTACTATTCCGGCATCATCCATCACGGCATATTTATTGAACATATACCCTGCTAAAAAAACTTTTACTGTCTGTTATCTAAATGTGTTTGTAACGAGTTTATAAAAATAATAATACCATAAGTAAATATCTCAATTACATACCCTTTTCCTGAAACCAAAGTAAGCTCCAAAGAATGTTAGCGGCACAGAAACGCCGAACCATAACGCGAGTAGGGCGACGAGAGTGGAAAATGGAATCGATGCAGATGAACCCTTACCCCAGAGCACCAAATTCAGGATAAAGAAGATTGAAAACACCACTCTGTAAGACCAAAATGTTTTAAAAAAATATGTTACACTTGACACTCCACGTTATTCAGTTTTGGAGAGTAAGAAAACAATTTTAAACTAAAGAAGATAGTTTATATTTAAAAAAATTCACACAAACACAATAAAAACTAAAAAAAAACTTAATGCATTTAAAAAAAACTACAGATGCTGTATGATTTTACACAGCCATTAGCCATTAATTATACATTATTCATTTAGGTGGCTATCTCTACCCATCGTCTATATATATTACATTGAATGATTCTCTCTGATAGAACCCTAATGATAACATTATCATACATGTCAACTCTGGCAGACATAAAAGACGTTATTCTTTTTCGATGGATGGCGTTGTGTCAGACAGAGTTTAGATTTTTTTATTGTTAAGCGGACAACGGAGCAGGTGCGTCTCCTACATGGGAAGTGCACCACCGCCCTTGGACAAACGCGCCATAGTCCGCATATTGGTTGTGTTGCCGGCTTTTACGCCGCTTAAGCAACATTTTTAATGGCTTCCGATATCCCCACAAAACTCCGTAAAACATACTACCACGCTGAGTACTCTGTGAGGGTGTGTGCGAGTGATTCTGTTTAGATGATATAAAATAAAGTACATCACAAACTTACCCTGGACACAGCATAGACGTCAACAGAATATTACTTTTCCAACGTCGTCCTCCAAAGCTCTTGTATATTCTAGCACTAACATACCCAGCAGCTGCTCCAAGCAGAACCCATACTACCAAAGCACAGGTCATTAACGCCCCTCGGTTAGCAGGTGATAGAAAACCAAGGCAGGCAAATGCAAGGGTTACTAGGGTCATACCGAAAACCTGTAATTATTATAATTTACATTTTTAGATCTAGTATCTTAAATCATATTTAATTTAGATTATAAAGTAACATTAAACATAATTTAAAGGTTAATTTTGATAAAAGTCCATCATAGTAAAAGTTCAAAATTATCAATGTGTACTTGTACTGTGTTTCGCTGAGTGCGGATATCAGAGGCTCGTAGAAATGCCACTTAAGCGGCGTAAAATACCGGAAACACAATCAATGCGCGCACTGTGACGCGGTTGTTCATGGGCGGCGGTTATTTCTTACCATAAAGGAGACCCACATGCTTCGTTGTCCGCTATACTATAAAAAAAAAAGTAAATACATGTTACCTGTGAACCAGATCCAAGGAATACAGCAAGCAACATTCCGCGACGAGGCGGCCTAAACACATCTCCATGGACTAGTTTCCAACCAAACTCTTCCTGTAAATTTATATTACTCATTATATTATTTAAATGGTGATAAAATATATTTTTTTTTATAAATACACCTGTCTTAGAATAAATTAAGGTAAATATGACTTTAGATACAATAAAAACACTTTATACCATATAATAGGTGTTTAGTTTCACACATTATATCCTTACGTAAACATCAAATTATATATTGTTAAAGTAAAGAGTTTATAATATTATAAACTCTTTACTTTAACAATATACATATATATATATGTATATGAGTTTACAATTAGTCATAGTGTTATAGTAAAACTAACTACAACAGTGTTATAGTAAAATTTGTAAAAATGTTGTACCTGGGCATCTTCTCCACACTCCATTTGATTATACCTAGCAATGTCCTTGTGAAGCGTCCTCAACAAAATCATAGCAACCATACCACTTAGGAACAGAACGATCACAAGTGAATTTAAAATAGAAAACCACTGGATGTTTGTCTGTGGCATAGACTCAAGTATATAATCCCATCTTGATGACCATTTATTTGTGTTATTCCTGATAAAATGTACGCTATAGGTATAATCTATCGTAAATGTTTCATCTTTTGACAGCTTCCCTGGTATTTCTAATGGTGTCTGGGTGGAACAGAGACCTTTCTCACCATTCTGATGGTCAATACTGGCTGGTCGGATCTGAAATTATATTTATATCCAGAATGTGATTGTGTAAGTTTAACCATAGAATATAATTTTGGAATGAATTAATTTAATCATTCATTGTATTTGTTTTAATACAGCACCTTTTTATCCATGTTAAAAACAGAAATGAAAATATAAAGTCAGATAAAAAATATTTACCTTGACAGATATAATTCTTCCACCGTTTTCCCCAAAACCAACAGCCCATTCTTCTGTGCCTCCACTGTGGTAAGTAATATCAATATCTACATGATTGAACAGGTAGTATGCATCCACCTTGCTTGGGGATGTATTCACTATTGGATTGCAAGTATCCTGAGAAACAAATTAAACTGTTATTACCATTACCTAGATTAAACTTTAATAATTGTAAAATTCTAATAAACCATAAATATGAAAAAAGAATTAAGTTTAGTTAGGAGAGCTTAGATTATTTTGCAGATAAAATAAGAATAATATTTATTGTATGTAATAACTTTTGTATCATTTCAGGTAATATCCACAGATAACATTAAAAAGCTTGTAAAATAAAATTTTAAACAGAAAATTAAGGTTTAAGTTTTTACTATTTGAAATAATCTTATAAGATTTTAGTATGGAATGTTATTAATTCATAAATAGTGTAAACTCTATATATTGACACTTAAGGAACTACATTTTTTGATATTGAGTGGAGTGAAGAAAATTTTCTATTACAAAATGAAAATCACTTTCCATGTCTTTAGCCCATATTACATGTATTAGTAACTTTTTCATCAATACAGCAACTTTGTCTTACTTAATATCTTTAGTTTAAAAATTTATTATTATTGATTAGATTATGTACCTAAATATATGATTCCTACTTACAACAGTCTACACATGTAAGGTCTTAAAAGGCTAGGATAATGAAATGAATAAAAAGAGAACAAAAAGCTCAGCTTTTATGAATTTCAGTAACCTATATAATTATTACCATGGTTGAAAGTGAGTGTAATACTATATAGAGTGTATAATTATATAGAGAACAAGCTAAACCAAGCAAAGCCAAGTGTTAATGACATATTAGAATGATAAATCTAGTAATATTATGTGGAGTTCACATGATATATTTGATAAAATATTAAATTAACTTTTCTATTTATGGTTAGTTTATCTAATAAGAGTGATGATAAATTTTATATCTTTAATATATTAAAAATATAACTTGTATGCAACATAAGAATGATGTTTATGAATGTTATATATGTTATATTACTATTTGTTAAATATTTAATATAACTTACAAGATTTCTCCGTACTTGGCATCCCATGGGAAAACCAGTACTGCAGTAAGATTTTCCACCTTCGCTAACAAGATAGCACCAAGTTACTGGCATATTATCAATGATCCAATGGTGTTGATAGTAAAGTGCCATTCCCATCTTCAAAAGATTCAACCTTTTTATAGATTCAGAATCAGAACCTTTGTAAGTTTTAGAGCATAGATGTTGACATGTTGTATTTTCTAGAAAATTTATTTTATATGGACTTGGTCGAATTCTCTCTCCAAACACAACTTGCCCAAGATTCTCCACAGGTGATTGGGCTTCATTAGACAAGCAGAAATCGAAATGATGATACTCAAATGGTATAACTGATTCTTCAGTGTTAAGTCTGTTTACATATAGTGGAATATCACTCTGAAATTAAAATATTAAAATCAAATATAATATAATTCATTATCTCATATATATAAGCCATTCCAATAATACAGCTGTAATTCAGGATAAATACAACAAATTATTGAAATGATACTAATTCTAATAAATAAAGGATCGTAATAGATGTAACGCAAATCGAAAAATCGTACCGTAAACGTGGTAAGTATGATAGAAATATTTGTTGATACGTTTATCATTAATATTTATACATCTAACGTTTCACTTACTTTACAAGACTTGCCGATATCTTCTCCAATTTTACAGTAGTTCACTGGGGCTAAGCCTGGTAAATAGAAACCTTTTACGGTAATCAAAACCTCTAAAATCAAGAGGTACTGCACGTATGATACGGCCATAATTCTCACGGAAAAGTATCATCCACTCAAACTAGATCGAAGATAATTTTATTTTTAAACACTGTTTTGAGTAAACTGTGCGCCTACTCCTTCTCCCGAAAGTAGCCCGTAGGGACACAATAAAAACTACAAAAAACTACTGGTGATTCGTAAGCAATTTGATGGATGGAAATCAAAGACGACAACGACATAGAACGTCAGTCGACATATCATACTAGTCATATATAAATACAGATAATAACGCTCTGAAATAACTATTGACAAATTGAAATATATATTTATGTATTGTATCATTTACTATTAATTGTTTTAAAATGTGTAGTTATAAACAAAAATGTGCATGTTAATTTAAGACATTCTTTGAATTATTTATTAAAAGACCTCCACACATTTATTTATATTCATTAGGACGTATATTATGATAAACAAAAGCGGCGTGCGGGCCTCAGAAGTATTTTGGATGGGTATGACGTCAGCGTAACTGACATCAAGATTATTGTTTTCTTGATAATGATTCATCATTGAAAGAAAACTTTCATATGCATACTTTTCACGCAGATGTCGATTTAGGTCGTCATATATTAAGGGATCGTTATATATATATTTGACTAGGGAGTAAGATCAAAATCATGGTAAACATTCCCTTAGCCTAGGGTTCTTTTCTTCTATGACTACTAGGTCGCCTACATTCAGCAGTAGACTTTAATAGGTTGATGACAAAGAAATTTCGCTAGGGTATTGCGGCAGTATACAAGCAGTCCATACCGAAATTATTTTTTCTAGAGTGATAGATAGCTCTGTGCAGAGCACGCAGTTATATGTATATTGTTTCTATTTTTGTTATAGATTAATAGGGCATTTGTTTGCAACTGGCCTCGGGTCATCATTAATGGGACGTATCTATATATTTAATGCTTAAAAAAGGTGTTTTATAGAAAAAAAACATTTGTTTTATTATACATACTTAAATATTTTACTTAATCTTTTCCCCACATCGTAATTCAAACAACCGTTAACGAATTTTATAAACCAAAAGTAATAAAAAACATATTATAAATCCCACATTCTTGTGTTCGTCATTAGTTATTTTGGTGGTTAGCAAGGTAAAGACTAAATCAGATAGACAATTATACACTTTTTATTTATCTACTTACATTAGCTTAACAATTAAAAATATTTTATGAATTACGGATGAAAGTATCACACAATGTATAGAATTACTTTTCTAGTATAGAAACTTAAAAATTCAACCCTATGTAGAAATTATGAAAATATAATATAATAGCCCATTCAAAAAACACTATTTTGCTGAATTGACAGGCAGCAGACGAGATCGTAACGATTTTTTTTCTGATACTAAAGAACCAGTATCTTGGTAGAGAGCAATTCCACGTGCAAATGCAGAGATTAATCCTAATGCTGATTGTGGTTTGTCTGCGGGAACCATATGTCCAGCACCTCGAATCATCACTTCAGTCAGATTTCCTGCCATTTTAAAGTACCTGCGAAAATTGCATTCCGATTAAAACTGCAATTAAATCTTACAAATATTAAAAATTACAAATATTATAACTAATTTGTTTTAATTATTTTATATGTAGTTTTTTATGTCAATAATGGGTAGTAGAAAGAGATCTCAGTTACGAAAGAGAAAGTTTTTTTAGGGTATAGCGGATAACGGAGCAAGTGGGTCTTCTATATGGTAAGAGAACACCGCCGCCCATGTACAACCGCCCCACAGTCTGTGCATTAGTTGTGATGCCGGCATTTTACGCCACTTAAGCGGCATTTTTAAGGGCCTCCGATGCCTTCACTCACTCCGCGAAACATAGTAGAAGCACCGTTTCAAATTTTCACGATACCATTTCACGGTGAGTATTCTGTGACATCGTGGTATGACTTCGGACCAATTAGTACGTCAGCATATGCCTCAGCATGATGTTAATTTTCTTCAAAGTAACAGACTATAAATTTGAAACCTTAATTAGACATAAAAATTACTAGCAATTACCCAGCTAATTCTTCATTATGATACCATGGATATCGCTTCGTGACCCGGTATTCTTGCGAACCAGAAAAAGATAAGGAGTCATACGTATTAACTGAAGGATGATAGGCGACAATTATGTCCAAGTGACCACTGAAAGATAATTTTGTGTCAAACTTTATTTACATGAGAATTTTTTATGGAATAGCCGGTAACGGAGCAGGTGGGTCTTTTATATGGTAAGAACACCGCCGCCCATGAACAACCGCGCCACAGTCCGCGCATTGGTTGTGTTGCCAGCTTGATACGCTATTTAAGCGGCATTTTTAAGGTCCTTCGATATCCTCACTCAGCGAAAGACAGTAGTAGCACCGTTTCAAATACAACTACCATTTCACGCTGAGTATTCTGGACCCCGTGGTATAACTTCGGACGAGCCGGGCTAATTAATGCGTCCGCATATACATCAGCATGGCTCTCCTACGGGTGCGACAGTATTAAAACACTCGCCCATTATAACGCCCGTTATAACACAGGGCCCGTTATTACACTGCTATAGCGTGGTATAACTTTGGACGAGTCGGCTCAATTAGTGGGTTCGCATATGCTACCGCATGAGTCTCCCATGAGTGAATATAAGAAAATTGACGCTAAAGCAAGATTTAGATTATGTAACAACATAGTTTACTTATAATCGTATAATTTTAATAGAATTTATGTAATTTCAAGTTATACATTTCAAAGAGAACTATTCAAAACTTATAACAAAAATAATCATTTCACTGAAACAATATTTGTAATATTTTTGTAATTTCGTCCACAACCCAAATTTTAGTGTCATAAATATGTCACAAATAGCATCTATTTATTCATCATACACTAAATAGATTCTAGAATTACCATTATACAGTGTAAACTCCATGTAATGTCCGTCGATTTGACGACAAACTCCCTAAAGCGTCGAAATCAATTGGCTTTAGTTGGTTTAGCTTGTCTTCCATCCACCTTTTCTTCTCTCCATTAAACGACAATAGTTTATAACGCTATAAAATGCACAGTCCCTTCAGTTTCGTTATATAGAGTTTACACTGTATTTAGAATGATTATTTTGGAACATTTTTACATCAATTTATAGATAAATACTCACTTATATAACATTACCCTATAATTGTCAAGTAGTTCTTCGAGCCATGGTTTTGCACTCCCCATGAAATCGGGTACCAGTTTCCTGTACACGACACCAATTGAGGTGAAATTTGTGTTTCCTACGTGCAGGGCTCGCCTGACGTCATCTCTTTGGATGTAGTCTAAATAGGCGCCATCCAAACTTATTTCATCTTGGAGATAGTTGTATAAGTTATTGAGCTTCGACTCGGAGAGAAACAGTTGCAATAAATAGTTGTAATACTGAAATAATATTTTTGTAGGGTATAGTGGACAACGGAGCAGGTGGGTATATGGTAAGAGAACACCGCCGCCCATGGACAACCACGCCACAGTCCACGCATTGCTTGTGTAGTGTTTTTACGTCACTTAACCGACATTTTAAGAGCCACCAATATCCTCACTCACTCAGAGAAATACAGTAGAAGCACAGATTCAAGAACAACTACCCTTTCACGCTGAGTATTCTGTCAGCTCGTGGTATCACTTTGGACGAGCCGGCCCAATTAATGCGTCCGCATATGCTTCACCACGGCTCTCCCACGAGTGCGACAATATTAAGACACTGGCCCCGCTACTGTCAAGCCCTTCCAGAAGTTGAATAAATTATAAATTAAATTATAATTTATAATTGACCGGACCAGGATTCGAAGCCGATACCTCTCGCTTTATGGTAGACTTATTAAACTACTTAGTTACGAGGTTCTCAAAATTTTCAATACAATCAATCGTCAGTCGTAAATGTGTAAAAGATATTTGAATTTAAGATTGATAATTTCTTTAACCCAGACGTAGGTACTCTTAGTCGTGTATTAATTATATAGCGTGTATGGTAAGGTATCTTTTTATATAATTGATAACAGAGCTGGTGGGTTCTCCTTTATGGTTAGAGAAGTCCGCTGCCCTTGGACAACCGCGCCACAGTCCGCGCTATGGTTGCGTTGCCGACTTTTTACGCCGTTTAAGCAGTGTAATTTCAAGGGTCTCACTCAACGAAACACAGCACAAGTACCGTTTCACTCTGAGCACTCTGTGAGCCCGTGGTATCACTTGTGCGTCACAGTGCGTCAGCGTGGCTCTCCAGAAAAAAATATTAATTTATTTACATACTATTTCAGAAATAGGTACTTACAGCGTAAGCTTTTAACATTTCGCCATCGTTAATAAACTGCACAACAGCTGTTTCGATTTGATTCATAAAATTGGCGACTTTGTCGTCTACGAGACCAGTTTCACGCACAAAGCGACTGTACCTCTGTAAGGTTAAGGGATCAACGAAGCCGTTGCCAATTGCGAGACCCTATAGAAAAGAAATCCTGATTAATTTTATGAAATTAAATATTTTATACAACATAATACAAAAATGCAGCTCGTGGAACATTAAAATCAATCTACCACTTGTCCACTACCACCACCAGTCTATGCTTATTTCGTATTCGCCGATTATGAATGTATCTTTTCTTGACAAAGTCATTTATAATTTTTCGAACATACTTTACACATTATCTATGGAAACTACGGGATGGAAAACTGCTTTTTAATTATAATATTGGAAAGCGCAGATAAAGGGGAGTTTAAATTCGCTGTACTTTCAATATACCTGTAGATTAATAGACGGATCCTCTTGTCTATGCCACAAAATTTGAACGCCAAGTGATGGGATATGTTTTCCAGCATATGACTCTCCAGCAATAGTGAGAGGAGCTTTTCGTAACTCGGGGAAAAGCGTCAAAAACTGCTGTAAGGCTGTGTAGAGATTTTCGCCAATCTGTAATCAGAAAAAAATTATAATATATTGTAAAAATATAAAATAATACAAAATAGGTTACATTTGACAACATTTGAACAAAGATATCACGCATATAATCGATAAACTATACGCAGAATTGCTTTTATAAGTGAATTATTTAAATATATGCAAATCACGGTTAGTATAAACTAATTACCGTATAAATATTTATTACATTCATAAAATAGAGCCTAGAAAAATTGTTAGTAAGAGACTAAAAAACGAACATGACTGCAAACGATTTATTTGCAAATATTATAGCTAAAACTAGAATTTATAATTATACATACCGTTGTCTGATTAGTGGCATAGCCCCGGTCGTCGTCAGTAAAACTAAATCCGGTTCCAACTGGATTATCTATGAATAGAAGAGAGTGATTTTGTCCCCAAGAATATTTCATTTCTGCAACAAAATAGAAGTGTTTTTATATAATAACAGTTACATTGTAATAATGTCTAATATATTTTAATTTAAACTGCCATATAAAATCTTGATTAATTATTAATTACATTAATAAATCCAATATCACACAAAATGATCTTATTATGATATCTTAAATCAAATTTATATGTAGCATAAAAAAATGTTTTCTTAAATTTGAAATAAAAATAGCGTAAATAATCTCAAAATCGCAGCGTTAAATTTGATAGTGTAGATGTAATTTGAAATATATTATGATTCAAGAAATGTTACCTTCTAGAGCGTTTTCATTATTAACATAAAAAGGTCCTATTTCTGTGAAGAGACCATAAAGTGAGGAGGCGCCAGGACCTCCTTGAAGCCAAATTATCCAAGGAGTTTCCTCAACTCGACTATCCATAACGGGGAAGTACCAGAAGAAGAGATTCGAATTATATTCTTTATTCACCTGCAAAATATATAGAATTGAAATTCTGAAAATCTGTATGCGATCTTCTTATTTTAAAATACGTTTAATATTCATTTCATATTTATATTATTATTGTTTAAGTATCAAACATATAATTAGTGTTTCGTAGAAATATACTTTCGTTCTTGAAGTTGTAGCTTGTTTTAAAAAAAATTAAAGTAGGATGTGTATGTATTAATTAAAAATGGAAGAGCTATGCTGATGCACCAATAGGGCCGGCAAGTCCGTAGTACTATGTTTCGTGAGGTTATCGGAGGCCCTGGTTTCTAAATTGTTAAAGCGGCATACACAGCAAGACAACCAAAGCGCGGATTGTAGTGCGGTTATCCATGGGCGGTGGTGATGTCTTACCAAAGAGGAAACCAGGTTGCTCCGTTGCTCGCTATGCAAGTGACACACAACTAGGTAATATACAAATGATACTTATAAATCTGTTGTTTCTATACAATTGTAATATTTTATTTACTGCTAACATCGGAGGCACTTAACGTTGCCCAATCTCGAATGCCAAAGAAGCACTTATAATGATTAGCTTATTTACAAGGATTACAAAAATTATCCGCTATTTTACTTACAGTCAAATAACCTGCATAGCTTTCCATATCTGGCAGTAGGTACTCCGATTCAACTAAAGCTGCCTTCCTGGCCTCTTCTATTCTGTTCTCTTGTATCATTGAACTTAGGAGAAGAGGTTCCCCTGCATCGAAAGCAGTTTTGGCTCTTCCAAACTGATATGTTTTTTCCATAAAAGTAATGATAGGCTCAGGTGCTTCTCCTGGTGGCAGTTCCGGGAGGGAATAGACGTCCGTACAAAAGACTGCATTTGTAAATCTGTAAAAACATTTTAAATGTATTTTTAATATAATTATAAAATAAACTGTTATTACAGTATGAGGTAGTCCTCGTATTACAAGAGTTGCTCGACTTTTGTAGTGATTTACTAAGTGTAGATATATCTCTATTTAGCTAGGATCTTACGGGGTTATGTCTCGTTTTCCATGCCTAGGCAGAATTGAGTTTCGAATTAACAGAAATTAAAACATATTGATTGGAATACATGAAAATCCATAAAAAAAATCATGTAACTATGATTTATATATATCATCATCATCAGCTCATCAAGTCCTCTGCTGGACGTAGGCCCCTCCCAAAGACGCCCACCTATTTCGATCTTGAGCGATCTGGATCCAGCGGTTGCCCGCGAACGTGTTCATCAATTTTTATATTTATAATAGTTACAAATATTTTATTAAAACAAATACATGGGTCGAGAACCTTTTGATGTCGCAACATTTATCTAAGAATTGTCTCTTGGCACTAACAAAAATCGATTTAAACAAATTAATACAAGTAGCAAAAGTTTCGCATTTATTAATGTAAAATATTAAATTGACTATTCTATTCTTCAGACAATGTTAATATAACCAAGAAGCTATGTTTCAGACGAAAACATCAGTATTCTAGTACAGAATCTAGAGCTAGTTACTAGTAAACCATTCTTAATGATGCAACAACTCGTAGTTACAGAAAGCTACGTCCTATAGCGAAGATAGTCTCACTGGCGCCATAATTCGATATTCCCACGGTCCATACTTGAAATACCTGTTACATTTAATAAAAAAACAAATAGTTCAGAGATTTATAATGATTTCTGAATCGATTATCGTACCTTTTTGAACCCATTTTTAATGGTTACACTAATTTCTTAATGAGTTTAAATTTAAGATAATAGTTTTTAAAAATATATCGTATCATTCATTGTTGTTTAAATAAAACGACACATGTACAAAACACCACATCTTTTGCAAATTTTTCCACTAACGTTATTTTTTGTGGTACAGCGGACAACGGAGCAGGTGAGATTCATATTTGGTAAGAGAACACCACCACCGGTGAACAAATGCGCCACGGTCCGCGCATAGCTTATGTTGCCGGCTTTTTACGGCACGTTTTCAAGGGCCTCCGATATCCTCACTCACTCAGCGCAACATAATAGAAGTACAACTATCGTTTCACGTTGAATATTCTGTGAGCCCGTGGTATCACTTCGGACGAGCCGGCCTAATTAGTGCGTTACCATATGATTCAGCATCGCCGTCCCACGGGTGCGACAGTATTAAGACACTTGCTCGGCCACTGTAAATTCTTCCAGAGGCCAAATATATTATAAATTGAATTATAATGATCGCTAATATAAAAGATTGATGGAATTATTTTAATTACTTTTAATCAAAGAAATCGTTATGTTTTTACTTAGATGACTTTCATAAAGATCTTATAGAGGTATACATAATTCTTATGTTTTTTCTTATATCTTATAAGTAAATATTTAAAATTCGTAATAAATGTTATTGTTTTTAAATTGTTAATTTATTATTTAATATCTCATGGAAAGTAAGTATAAAGTATCAACAACACACTAAAAATATATACTTAACACTGACATATAAAAATAATTTTCAACGCTATAATTATTTAATAAAAAATAATTATTATCTATGTTTTACTACAATAAGTAATGATACTTGAGTTAGTATTATAATATTGTTTTCGTAATTTCCTTTCACTGTTTCCATATTTCCTCATAATCGTGCTAAATAAATAATAACGCAAAAATAAGTAAATCAAGAATCACTTTATAATTGACGAAGCTAAAGGTGATATTATGAAACCATTAAACGAGAATTACTTACATGAGAACGACGAGCCATTTTAACATGATTTCGGGAGATACGCGGGCTCAGATAACGTAAGAGGTGATGGTCTAGTGTCCCTGGGCAATCACCGCGGAATGGGCCGTAGTACTAGCGTCAGGAAACTTGTATACCCGCTGATTCTCGTTTGTACAGTTTGCGCCTTGAACTTGGATTTATCTCGATCGTTTATACGGCATGTTACATTTTGTTTTCTAATATTAAAATAAGGTTTTGTTTATGACGTTGAAAGGGGTAATCTGGATCTACTGAACCAATCGTGAAAATTCGTTCATTTTTTTTTAAGTTTAGAGGACAACGGTCTGGTAAAAGAATACCGCCGCCAATGGACAACTGTCCCACAGTCCACGCATTGGTTGTGTTGACGGCTGTTTACGCCAGTTAAGCGGCATTTTTAAGGGCCTCCAATATCCTCACTGACTCTGCGAAACACAATACAAGTACCGATTCACGCTGAGTTTAAGCATATGTTAAAGCACTAATTAAAAGTACTTTAAACGGTATTTCTACTGTGTTCCTCTGAGTGAGTGAGGATATCGGAGACCCTTAAAAATGCCGTTTAAGCGTCGTATAAAGCCGGCAACACAACCGATGCGCGTTAGTTATTTACAAAGAACTAAACAATTTTAATAGTCTTTTATGTTCTATACAAAAAATTGATTTTTGCTCTCATACTCTTATGAATCGATAGTTATACTTAGAAAAATGTCTTAGATTGTATCTATTTGAGAAATTACAACTATTTTAGTAATAATATAAGTCAATAAATACCTCGATAAACTCTAAAAAGTATTCAAATCGTGCTTTGTGTTTACTAGATAAGAAATAGCTAGATAACAATTCTCTACTTAGTTGTCTGTGAAACATAAAACTAAATATATAAAGTATTTAAAATCGATAAGACTGATGTTTTAATTATTAATTTGCATAGATCTAAAATTAGGTCTTTTGTTAATGTTTGAATCTTTGAAACGAGAGATTATAAAGCCTGTAATTATGTAAGATAATGTGGAAACCAAGATGGAACACCATTTGAAGTGATGCGCGAACAGGTATGGGGTACCAATGACCTGTTTAGCATGAACGCGCTCCCACGCTCCCTACGATAGATTCTTGCACGCTTACAAATGTGATTTGCTCTATATTTAGGCTGTTGATAGTAAAACAAACATCGATGCGTTAGATATGGGACGTGCCTGAAATAGCAATGGAACGTTTCCAAACGTCCTTACATAAATTTTCCCACGGCAGCGAATTTTTTCTGACAGTGTGCTTTACATTTAAATTGATGTTCCGAGTTATCGGTGCTCCTTTAAAGATATCTCTGATAGGCTTGAAATGGCTTCGGAAGACTGTATTGAATATAAAGTACTTTCAAGGTTCTTTTTATATGTACAGTCACTATATATCCTACATACATGTTTTGAAATTTTATTAGCATTGCTACTAATAAAATATGTATATAGTTTACATACTTGAGTAAATATATTCGGTTTTCTAAGATTAAAAAGAATTAAAAAGAAGAAACAATTAAAAAGATAAAAAAGCAGTTTTCATTTTATACAGTTTTACTCGAATAAATTACATAAGCCCGCAACTTCATATGAGAGAAAATAATACATTTTCATTCTTTGGAAAAATTTAAAAACAATGGCAAAGAGTTTTTCCATATTATTCCCTGTCAAAGTTAATATTTTTTATGGTATAGCGGACAACGAAGGAGGTGGGTTTCCTGTATGGTAAGAGAACACTGGCGCACATTGACAACCACGCCACAGTCCGCGCATTCGTCGTGTTGGCGGTTTTTTATAGCATTTTTAAGGGTATCCGATATCTTCACTCACTCAGCGAAACAGTAGAAGCACCATTTCAAGTACAAATACACTTTGAGTATTCTGTGAGTCTGTTGTATCACTTTGGCCGAGCTGGTCTAATTAGAGCGTCATCATATGCGTCAGTTCTTTGATTGAAATGACATCATTTATTTGCCAATCCTCAAGAAAAGCCTGCAGAAAAGAATAAAGATAGTTTACGACAGGTAACTAAACATCTGATTTGTTTGATTAAGCATTAACTGAGTTATCTTCACGGTTCGTTAAAAGTTTACTTACTCCGATCAGACACACTGAAATGCCATTTCGCCTTTTTCCATTAATGATGAAGTTACACATGATATATTTTCCCCTATTTATATGGTGAGTTTATTTTTTATTAATACTAACAATTTTATAATACAATAAAATATTTAATGTGTATTTAAAACTCAAGATGTTTCTGAACACTGAAAAAATTACTATCCGGCTTGCAAATGCGTCAAGAATACATGGGCTGTGGTATTCTCTTATTAAATAAGACACCCACCTGCTGTGTTGTCCACTATAGCATTTAAAAAAAATAAGTCTAACTATAGTTTATATGTAATAAATAATAATATTACATCTATTTCAGCTTTACGTACGTCGCTACACAGGAATTATGCCAAGATTGTTTAATATTGACGCCTTTCATCAAAAATGGAAGTACGGAACTCGCAAGAAATCTATCCGAAGTTAATTCCTCATATTTCCTAGACGTAAAAAGCCATTCGGGTTTCATCACTGTTAATGAGAAATATGACTCGAATTTATTCTTTTGGTATTTTCCTTTTAAAGCTAACATCAGCACTACTCCTCTAATTGTATGGCTTCAAGGTGGGCCTGGATTTACATCGTTGAAAGGGTTGTTCGATGAAATTGGACCATTTTATATTAATGCGAGTCATAGTAAGTTTTAACTATTTATAATATTGCCTAATATTATCGGATACTTTTGACGAAATGTATCTGATGTCTATTGTGAGATTTGTTCTAGTTTCAATTTGATTGTCTATCAATCTAACATTCTTCCTACCTACCAAACCTATATAATATTAAAAATAATATTACTTTATGTGTCTACGATGTATGTATTTTGTAGGTACTTGGTTTTTATATATAAATATAAATTTTGTTTTTAAGGCCGGCAACGCCCCGAAGCCCTGCAAGGGCTAGGGATGTCCATGGGCGAAGGAGCGCTTATTCTAGGTAAGCCTCTAGTCCGTTTGCCACCGTTTCCGTAAAAAAAATTATTGTGTTTGGTGATAAATCCTCTTATTTACGAGTTTCCAATTTGATGGTTTTATCTGATTTAGGATACATTATTATCAATTTTCAGTACAAAAACGACCAGTGTCTTGGTCTTCCGATTATTCGCTGCTCTTTTTGGACAATCCTGTGGGAGCTGGATATAGTTTCACAGCGGACGATCAAGGGTACACTGATAATGAGGACGATGTAAGTTAATTTAACACTGACATATTATTGTATTGAAATGCGTGATATAGTGACTGTTCTAGTTACTTCTACTGTATTTCGCTGAGTGAGTGAGGATATCGGAGGCTCTTAAAATGCCGACTAAGTGGCGTAAAAGCAAACACAACTAATGCGTGGACTGTGGCGAGGTTGTCCATGGGCGCGGTGTTCTTTTACCATATAGGAGATCCACCTGCTCCGTTGTCCACTATACAATTAAAAAAATTGTCAAATAATAATAACCAATAATATTATATTATAATATAATAATATATATGTAATAGGTAGGGGCAAAAGTATTGTTGTATTTTGAATATATTATTAGTAATCAAATCTCTTTGGCTGTACTGAATGTTACTCTCAATAAAATATACACCCCCACTCTCGTACAACAAAAAAAAAATAAGATTCCTAAATTAAACACAATTAAATTAAAA
>DWCF01000347.1:0-50087 GCA_018230265.1 Delias oraia
AGACATTGGAGTAGGCGGGTCGTCTATAAATTAAGAGATTTTTCTAAGAAGGACCCTGTTACATAGTAAAAAGTCTTATTCAATTTTATCATTTTAAACTTGCCTTTGTTAAGATGACTTGGATTTGGTTCATAAAGATCCGTCTAGTCTACCAGCACCCTCGTCATTTCCCAACTGTCTCAAATACTATTCATTCTCTCTATATTCAAACCACTTTAACAAAATAATACTTATTCCACCCATCATGTTTTTATTAAAGATTAGATATGAAAGAGCCATGCTAATGCACTGACTGGGCCGGCTAGTCCAAAGTGATACCACGGGCTCACAAAATATTCAACGTGAAACGGTACTTCTACTGTGTTTGACTGAGTGAGTGAGGAAACTTTTAAAAAAATGCTGCTTAAGCGGCGTAAAAAGTCGGCAACACAACCAATGCGCGGAGTGTGGTGCGATGGGTGAAAGCCGGCGGTGTTCTCTAACCATATCTCTATTGTCTGCTATACTATAAAAAATATTTGATCGAACTCACCATATTATTCTTAGAAACCTTTGTAACAACAAATGCATTTGATTATACACAATAGAATCATTATAATTTATTCAAAATGTTCACTTGAAAAGTAAATATCAAATGTCTACATCTGAGTAATATTGACGGTAAAGTTGCCCGCGTAACCGCTACAGCGGCTTGCCGTAGCAGTGGTGCGTGCGGGCGCTACGAGCGATATTGTAATACTGACTTGGCTACGGCTGAAAATTTCACATTTACATCTTAGACCTATTGTGTCCCACTGCTCTACAAAGAGTACCTTGAATATTTTACTTTTATGATCTAGGTAAGGGATTCTGCGATATTCATAATTTTTACCTTACCAACGAAATAGTGTTTAAATGTTGTTTCCTTTATTTTGTTTATCGTATTAGAACTTTTTCAAAACACAATTTTTAAAACTGTGTTTTAAAATTTTGTGTATTAATTAAAAAAAATTATAGTATTCCAAATGTGGTGCTTTTTTAATTTGAAATTTTTTAGAAGTTGCTGCATAGTTTATAATGTTTAACATTGGACCAATTCTCTGTTGGTCGTATTTATTGTTTAAATTAAACAATTATGTTTTTTAAAATAAAATCTTGTTCTGTAAAAAAGAAAGTCTGTATTCACTAACTCTCATTACAACAAATAATAACAGTTTTGACTTTCGCAGTCGTAGGAATATTATTTTCGTTCGTACGAGTAGTAGGTACCGGTATATTTCTAATTAACATATTGATAGATGATAAGATAAAAAAGAAGTATAACTATAGCTGAAAGTTAATTTTAAATGAATTGGAAGGCCTTTTTAATTCCTTAATTATTTATTATATATATTCATCATCATCGTCATCATCATCATGAGCCTATCAAGTCCACTGCTGGACATAGGCCTCCCCCAAAGTCGCACACCTGTTGCGATCTTGAGCGATCTGGATCCAGCGGTTGCCCCCTATTATATATACTTATTAATTATTAATATATATTAATTATTAAAGGGCCTTACTTATTACTAAGGCCCTTTTCGTTCAGCGATTAAGCGCATTAATGTTAATAAATTAAGAGAAGGTAATCCAAAATATACCCAAGTCTCTACAAGTCTCATATTTTCACCAATTTATAAAAACCATTAAAATTAATTATAGAGTTAATTATAGATAGAGAGGACTTTACAGCTTAACGCAGGCGGGGCAAGAGCTCGCGGACTCATTCAGAATTAAGTTTCAATTTTGCCGCGATTAGTGCAAGGGCGTGAAAACATCTTAGTTTGGTCTACTGTGGGTAAAAGGTCCACTTAAGGGGTCAGACGGTAGGTCAACGATGTTAGGCTGGAAGAGAAGCCTCGCCATCATTTTCAGCGATGGTGATTTTTGCTCTGATCCCTACACAGAACCCTGTTATCTGTTTTCTATTAATAAATAAATAATCTTAACTCATTAATCACCTGTATGTATGACGTTTATCCATTGTATTATGAATTTGTAACAAAGACTAAAAGAATGGGACCTTATTTAATTTATTAGACATATTGTCATTGACAGATGAATCTAGCTTTACATGTTATATTAACATATATAATATACCCTTTATTTATTCTATAGCGGACAACGGAACAGGTTGGTCTCCTGTATGGTAAGAGAACACGCCGCCCATGAACAACATCTTCACAGTCCGCGCAATAGTTGTGTTGCCGGCTTTTTACGCCGCTTAGGCGGCACTTTTAAGAGCCTCCGATATCCTCACTCAGTTTGTGAAACCACTCGACGAATACTTAAAGTTGATACTTATTTTTATACAAAGTATCGAGATGAGTCTTAATTTATCGAGTATAACAGAATACTCATCGTGAAACGGTACTTGTACTGTGTTTCGCAGAGTGAGGATATCGGAGGCCCTTAAAAATGATGCTTAAGTGACATAAAAAGCCGGCAATAAAACCAATGCGCGGACTGTGGCGTGGTTATCCATGAGCGGCGGTGTTCTTTTACGATATAGGAGACCCACCAGCTCCGCTGTCCGCTATACTATATAAAAAAAAACACATTATTATTATAGAGAAAGAAAACATTATTCTAAAATAATGTTTTATTTCAAAAATGACTTACGCTTTATAAATTTGAGTAGTATTTAATTAAGTGGCTTAATCTTCACGTGAAATAGTAATTTGTTATTTTAAGCGATTGACAGTGTAGTCTCTTAACACAATCTTAGCCGTATTAGTCATACTGACTTATTTATTTGGTCGGCTCCTCTGAAATAATACCACGGGATTACAGAACTCCAGCGTGAAGCAAGTATTGTGTATTGTGTTTTGCTGATATCGGAGGACCTGGAATACTGCTTAAGCAGCGTAAAGCGTAAGTCGGCAATACAACTGAAGCCCGAATTCTGACGCAATGTCATAATTTTATTGGATTTTAATAGTCGACTAAAACTGATTTATATATCTTTTTACCACATAAAATAATTATAACTAATTAACGGATATACGTACCTGAATTTAATAATAAATATCATAAAATTCATCATTTCATAAAATAATATTATAATTAGTAACGCTTTTTTCTTATATAACAATATATAGAGGGCGACAGGGCTGGCGGATAGTAAACATTAAAACATCACCATTATCTTTAAAACGTCTCACCGCAGTCCATGCTTTGGTTATGTTGCCGGCTTTTTACTACTTTAGCAATGTAACTTAGTTAAAGCATCCGATATTCTCACTCAGACTAAACATAGTACAAATACTATTTCATGTTTTTATTCAGTAAATTCTTTGGTATTATTTTTTTAAAAATTTTTGTATTATAGTATAGCGGACAACGAAGTAGGTGGTTCTCCTATATGGTAAGAGTACACGCGCGCATTTGTTGTGTTGCCTCCGATATCCTGACTCACTCAGCGAAACACAGTATCGTTTCACGTTGTTCATTCTGTGGGCCCTTGGTATCGCTTCGGATGAGCCAGACCATTTAGTGCGTCCGAATATGCTTCAGAATGGCTCTCCCATGGGTAAATAATTGTGAGGTTTAATAATTATACTATAAAAGAAAATGATATGATAAAAAATTATAATATTTAAACTACAAAAATAATACGTGTACAAGAAGCATCTAGCGAATTTTATTGCTAGTCAAAGTAAAAATAAAATTCCCATTTATATATATTCTTTATTACATTTATATAATTTCTTTCCTGAACTTTGTAGTTTTTTTTAATATTTTTTATTATCCGCTAAACATAATAGCCTACCCTGTATTTTAATTAAACTATATATTAAAGGCTTTGATTATAAATTATATATATCCAATATAAAATTAATGAATCCCTATTTCCCTACGCCAAAGTACCATGCCATGATATATATATATAATACTGATAAAATTAATATAATTGATTCTACTTATGATTGACATACTCTGTAAAATTTAAGGCGTATTAATTGAATTCTTATTAATTGTATGGAAATGATGCTCAATTTTTATTGAATAATTTAAGTCAGTGTGAAAATATAAAAAGAGGTTACGGCATTGCAGTCTTTATAATTGTGTAGTCTCAGTGTTTTGATAAATACGATATTTATAACTGACCGGAACACTAGAATGTTTTTATATTTTATTTATTAAGTACGCAGTGAATTATCTTTATAAAAATCTTATCTGTAGCACACTGCTATTCAGGCAAAAGTGTTTTTATTACTGGCTGTACGGGATTCTTGGGAAAAGTAAGTACACATATATAATCAATGAGATAAATTGATGATTTAATAGGGCATGTTAGTATGGACACAGGGCGAAGTATTTGTTGTGGATAGAACAGAGCTTTGAAGCTTGGAAGATTACCTTAATTTTAACAGAACACGATCTTTATTCTAATAATAAAAAAGTCAATTGTATAAAAATAATTTAATAGGTAGATCCACCAAAACGCCAATATGTGTCCTCTATCTGCTATCTCTATGCTAATTTTCATTAATTTTATTGGTTTATAACGGCGTAAAAAACCGGTAACAGAAACAAAACTCAGATTACGGAATGATGTCCAGAAGTCGTAGTATTCTCTTACCATAAGGAAACTCACCTGCACCGTTGTTAGTTATATAATAAAGAAAAAAGATGAACAAATAAATAATTTACTGTTGAAATGGTTTTTAATATGTATGCTAATTTACAAAAATCTGTACTTATATCTAATATCACATTTGATTGAAACAAACACATTTTTATTTTAAATAATTAACTTTGATGGGATACAAATAAAATTCCATTTTGTGATACCTTCAGGTTACACAGGTATTATACACCAATACGACTTGGAGACTTTGACTAACAGAGTACCTAAAGATAGGCAATGCACCCGTGATCCAACAGAGACTTGGATGGAGGACCGCTTACTCTAGGTGAGCCTCTTGCTCGTTTGACATGGAAATCGTTCCATAAAAAAATATTTATATTAGCAACTGATAATAATTTGAAAATCTGATCAATAATTATAAAATATATAATAATATATAAATAAATATAATGTAACATAGCAGAAAATATAAAAGAACGTGCTACCTATTTTGAAATATATATTATATGACCACATGTTCTTCTTTCACTTACATTTTTGTAAAATCTGGTTAAAAATTTACTCAAACAAAATGATATTAGGGCTAAATTATAGACAAATTGAACGTAAATTAGTCACATCACAAACCTCAAATGGAATAATTTCTTCAGATAGAGCCTTCGAAGAATTTAGAGTTCATTGTTCATTTTCATTGTTTGTAATGGAAAATCTCATTTTTCCATTTTTATTACATTAAAAGATCAAAAATAACCATATCGCTCCAACCATTCTCGATTTTATCGAGATGAACGAATAGTAACTTATTTATGTATATACAATTTGGTTAATATAACAAAAGTATTCTTTTTAAACATTGTAAGTTTGGTTTTTTTCGTGTTAAATTAACTTGTGATTCTCTGTTTAGACAATTATAATAAATACTTTTAATATAAAGCTATACCAGATACATGGGAACCATTGTTTTCAAATTATAATCACAGCGGAATCACTGTTGCATTTTAATTTTTGTAAACTATTTGCTTACAGGTTGTTTCTTTTTCTCTGATGGGTCTACTAAAAATCTCTTGACACCTCTAAAATAGACGGGAATGTACTGCTTCCAATGAATATGGTTCACGTCACAAGGGAAGAGTTTCTGATCTGCTTGGCTTAGGCTAGCGTATAGAGCTCTGGATTTAATGTTGGTGATATTCCACGATTGCGATAAGAAGAAACGTATTGTGTCCAAATAAAATGCAAGTTTATTTTGTATTTTCACGTATCTGAAAAGAATAAGCACATAATCAAAAGATGGTCATTTATTTTTTCTATTTTAAATCTGGTTAATTTTACATACAACGTAACGTCACAATAGACTGAGATTTATATAAACACAACCAATGTGCGAACTGTGGGGCGTTTGCCCACGGGCGGCGGTGTTCTCATACCAAATGTGAAACCCAACTGCTCCGTTGTCCGCTATACCGTAAAAAACGTATGAAAACTAACCTGGCTTGCTTTCCGGTGAGGTAAAGTATGAAATCAGCCAAGTATGATGGAATTATTTGACAAATAAGAGCCATAAAATTTAAAAACCACATAGATTTTGAAAATATCAACCCGGGGAATGGTAGTTCATCTGTAAAATAATTGAGATAATTATAAACTTTTAAGTGTAAAATTTCACAGGTTTATTTTGATAAAACCAAGGCTTTTTATCAAAGAAATAATTAGGATATTTTTAATATAATATATGTAAAAAAGGTAACTTACTTTTTTAACTTACATAATATATAATATATATTTATCTATATAAATAAATGAAGGTATAGACTTTCTAAGAGACACTATGTCACTAAAAATATAAATATAGTAAAAAGACTTACTAAATCCATGTTTTAAACTCTCTTCGGTATAATAGTTGGATGTTTCTTTTAAAGTAATGGGATTGCTTCCGCTTGAACAACAGTGGTAGATTGGAACGTGTTTTGATCTAAAAAAGTGAAATTTTCTTATCAGCATCCAGTGCACCATATAATTTACATTATATTTAATCGACAAGCAAGCCCGTAAATATTTATGATGAGATTTATTATCAGCACGGCGCTTAAGCGCGCTGCCGACGGCAGTGTAAAATCCCTTCTTGTTGAGAATGCATGCTTTGTTTTGCTTAATACACGATACTATCTTCAATTATTATTCATTATATCAATCATATATGTATAATTTTTAGTCTTCTTTGTTCTTTCTTTAATTTTCTTTTATTTTCCATATAAGTAATATTGGGAAAAGAACACTACAATCATGTAGTATGCTTTAGCATGACGCTCCCACAGATAAAACAATTTTAAAACACACCTTGCAACTGTCAATCTCATACAAAGAGATAATAGATTATATTCTATAGACCAGGAATTGAATCCTTCACTTTACGGTAACATACATTACCATATTGTCTAGGATGGCTTTTCTACGTGCAAGATAGTGTTAAAATACCCATATACATACATCAAGTAATAAGGACTGAGTAAATTCTATTCAGGCCGGGATCGAACCCAATACTTCACGGTAGCTTACGACTATCCGATCACGAATCTCTTTTGATCCTATTGTCATACTTACTTCTCACACTTTGCGCCACTGATGATTGTTAAGTTCACGACATAGTCAACTGGGATGATTTCGAAGCTGTAAGATTTGTCTCCGTAAATGGAACGCACCCAGCCCTTAGCGATGAGTGAAAGCACAGGTGTCGCGCCTTGCCAATTATCAATCCAACCTTCGGCTGGCTCTTGTACAGCTGCTGTTACTGAAAATATAAGACAAATTGTAAATTAAATTGCTTTTATTTAATTTTGTTATGGTATAGCGGACAACGGAAAAGGTAGGTCTTTTATATGGTAATAGAACACCGCCACCCACCACTAACTGCGCCATGGTCTGCGCATTGGTTGCGTTGCCGACTTTTTTCGCCGCTTAAGCGGAATTTTTAAGGATCAATATCTCATTCACTCAGCGAAATACAGCAGAAGTACCGTTTCAAGTACAACTACCATTTCACGCTGAGTATTCAGTGAGCCCGTGGTAACACTTCGGACGAGCCGGTCCAATTAGTGCGTCAGCATATCCTCCAGCACGGCTCTCCCACGGGTGCGTCAGTATTAAGACACTCGCCCGGCTGTTGTCAAGCACTTTCAGAGACCGGGATTCGAACTCAATACTTCTCGCATTATGGTACACTTTTAAAACCATTAAACTACGAGACTCTCAAAATTTAACCTCATCCGTACTGTCATAATTTTCAACACAAAACAAACTTATACTAGCCTCTCGTAAAATAAGCGGTCGTGGACACTGCTTTGCAGCGGATGCATAAGCAGCCTATATAGATATATAACCTCTTTTTTGAAGATCCCAAATTTTATTTTTATTTTTTCTCAACTTACCTATAGATGGACGAATGATTACCGATGGAATATCAGCGTGGTTGTCAACAACGTAATTTTCAGCGATGGCTTTTGTAAATGTGTATGTGTTTGGGCGGCCGTCTGTGAAAACAATTATAATATTATATTCCACCCATGAGAGACCAATGCTCTGTCAAAGTGATACTACGGACTCATAGAATATTCAGCGTGAAATGGTATTTGTACTTGAAACGGTATTTCTACTGTTTCGCTGAGTGATTGAGGATATCGAAGGCCCTTAAAATGCCGCTTAAGGAACGTAAAAAGCCGGCAAGACAACCAATGTGTGAAATGTGGCGTGGTTGTCCATGGACGGCCGGGTTCACATATCATATAGGAGACTCATCTGCTCCATTGACCGCTATGGCATACAAAATTAATGTACGAAATATTAATTATAATTCCTACTTATTAATAGTATAAAAATATGTAAAATAAAGCGAACACATTATATCCTGAGTTCTTAATTTTCATAAATTTCATTTAAATATATTTTTTAAATGTAATTTTTTTATAAGAAACAAAATTAATTTTACATTTATTTTTTAAAATAAATATTAATAAGGAAAAATACGGTATCTAACCTTTGGCGAAAGATAGACTGGAATAAGGAAATAGTATGCTCATATTTTTTCAATGTTTAACGGACAACAGAAAAATGATTTCTCTATGGTAAGAGATAATCGACGCCCATGGACAATTTCACTACAAGCATTTTTGTTGTGTTGCCAGCTTCTTATGCCACTTGAACAGTGGCACGGGGCTCCAACTATTTCACGCTGGTATTTTTTGAGCACCAGTAATAGAAAACGGACAACGGAATAATTTTGACAAAGGCTAAACGATATTGGAATTCTTATTTAGGGTACAAATAAAGGTCAGTTACTTAAAGTATCCCATACAAAGCAGGCAGTATTAAAAATAGTTCTCGTGAAGTAGATAAATTTGTTAAAACATACCTAAAATATCTGAATTGAAACATTCTTTAGGATCATTGTTTTTGATCAACTCGTAGATTTCATCAAGAGGCTTCGGTGATGGGTAGATTTTCTCATCAACGTGAAACCTATTCAGCGACGTATTTGAAAAGGCTGTTGACATGTAGACGAAAGACTGAAATTGGAAAATAATTGCGTTTTATTATATATTTAGTTAATATCTCTTAGTTTAATCGTATCGGAAAACGCAGAATGGGACGCTCCGCCACGCGATGGAAAGAAGGTCTCACGAAGGTCTCGGGCAACCGCTGGACCCGGATCGCTCAAGATCGTAATAGGTGGGCGTCTTTGGGGCAAGCCTATGTCCAGCAGTGGACTTGACAGACTGATGATGATGAGTTTAATAGTACTGTTTATTTAAAAAAAAGGAAGACAGGGGAGGATACAACTAGATTCACTTTTTTAACACACTTCTTTTAACACACCTAGCCCCCATGGACCAGGCCCAACGTATCTAAATATGCTGTCTTTTATCTCCATAATTAATGTTACTTTACTAATTAGGTATAAATTTGCAATTGTGGGAGAGACATGTTAAGGCACGCTGATGCACTAATTGCACTAATACTCAATAAAATGGTAGCTGTACTTGAAACGGTGTTTCTACTGTTTTACTGAGTGAGTTAGGATATTAGAAGACCTTAAAAATGCCGTCTAACTGGCATAAAAAAGCCGGCAACACAACCAAAGCGCAGACTGTGGAGCGGTTGTCCATGGGCAGTGGTGTTCTCTTACCATAGAGGACGAATACAAGATATTTTGTGTTAGTGTTACTTACTTGCAATTGTTTCATTTTGTACGCCAATTTCAGAACTTGTTGTGTCCCCTCAACATTGACTTTCATAGCAATGGATAACGGCTCATTAAATTTGATCGTCGCTGCTAAGTGAAATACTACGGAGACCTGAAAATTTAGCTCGTTAACATTCTGTATAAAAAAACAATGATTTATGACATTTTGTATAAAAAAATGCATTTGAGAGTGAATCTGAGAACAGCCAAGAATTTCAGTTAGGTTTTGTTATTGGCCTTATTTTAGGAAATATATATCCGACATAGTCCAAAATATATTGGATAGACTGAAAAGTCCGTTTCTATGAGACGGTGCTGGTAGAAAAACATTATGCATAGTGTCTCGCCCATGAAGGCAACTATTTTAATAATAGAATCGAATTTTCAAAAAATGTGTTTTACTATAAAACGACGCGGAATTTTCAGCGCAACTATAAATTATAGTCTATTCACCAAGCAAGTGCTATTGGAATTGTTACTAAATTGCGATATACTATGATATTGGTAATTCTAGAATACATTATGTATTTAAGGAAACTCTAATAATCGTCAGAATAATTATTTCAAAAGATTGAAAAATATGCAATTTAGTAGAATATCTGGCTATTATATTTTATTCTTTTTTTACTCTATAGCGGAGAACAAAGCAGGTGTGTCACTTATATGGTAAGAGATCTCCGTCGCCCATGAACAACCGTGCCATAATTCACGTGTTGCTTAAGCGGCATTTCAAAGCGCCTCCGATATGATATCAACATAGTACAAGTACCGTTTCACGCTGAGTGTGCCGTAGTATCACTTTGGACAAGCCACACCAATTAGTGCACCAGCATTTGCTTAAGCATAGCTCTTCCGCGGGTGAAAAATTCAATTCTATTCTCGTAAGAGATATAGGCATTGAAGTTAGTAAATCAAATGTTTTAAATATATAAAATGTACCTCTTCAAAGAGCATTTGTTGATCCTCGGCACTAATCCCAAGCCATTCAGCAACTAGGTCCCCATAGACGGGAACAATTTTTTTCAAGGCTTGGGGCTTCTCGTTCCTCAGCCGCGCAAATGGCTGAAAAAGATAAATTTATTTATTATTCTCCAAAACTCCAACAATTCACAGTTAAGTTGAATTTAAATATGAATGATTGAAATTTATTTTATTTTGTTTTATAGTATAACGGAGCCGGTGGGTCTTCTTTATGGTAAGAGATCACCGCCGCCCATGGACAACCGAGCCACAGTCCGCGCATTAGTTGTGCTGCCGGATTTTTACGCCATTTAAGACGATATCCCGTCACGACATCCTCACTCACTCAGCGAGACACAGTACAAGTACCGTTTCTCGTTGAGCATTCTGTGAGCACGTGGTTTCACTTCGAACGAGCCGGCCTATTTAGTGCATCCGCATATGCTTCAGCATGGCTCTCCCCATCTTTTGATTTGTACGAATTCGATGTTTGACGTTTCATAATTTAGCGTTTTTCAAGGTATTTGTGCGTACCTTTACTCTGAACAGCTACATAGCTATTTCCAAAACATTGCGACATGAGAAACTACAACTAAAAGGCAGGTGATTCGCACTCGGCTATGGAGTTAAGAATATCCATTGGCGATGGAATTTCTTTATTAAAGTAAAGCGATTTTAATAATGTTAATTGGTCACTTCTTATTGCAATCAATATGTATTAATTCAAATATTGGTGAACAGTTTTGTTCATTGTTTTTGTATTCAAATGAAATTAAAATTATATTATTATATTAAACTATATTAATCATTCTACAAAATCGGGATACAAAAGTCCTCAATTGTAAGTAAAAGAATTATTTTTAACATAAAACCAAATTATTTTTGTTAATAAAATGATTTAATTAATTCATGTTTAGTTTAAGCATTGCAAGAGTCTTGCTTTTTATAAATATATATCAGTATTGTAATGTAAGTTCGTATATAACATATAACAATAATAATATTAGAATATATTAAAATTAAATTTTACATCTAAAGACCTAAAATAAAGTTATTGATAAAAATGCGATTTTTTTATTAACTAACCTCAGTTTCAAGCATTTTCTTGATTCGATCTTGGGCGGAGACGCCTCTCTTTTCGCGAATAAACATGAAAACCTTGCCAATATCGCTGCAGCTATATAGAAGCTTCTCAATAAGGGCCTGAAATTTATTTAAAAATATTCAATATTTCAAAAAGGTTTGATATTTGATATCTCATGGTAAACAGAGCTGAGAAAAGTTCCTTCTTTGAATAATCAAAACAAATTAGATTATTTCTTTTACATAAATGTTGTATTAAAATTTAAATTAAAAACTAAGTTACGGATTTTACACAATCCTTTCACTTTATACAAATTATGGTGCGTTCCATTAGATGCTCAAAATGGTGAAAATACTCATTTTTAGTATTTTGAGCGTTGTCAGCGTTAAATGGAACACAGCATTAAATACTATTGTAATGTCATGGTTTTTGATATGTTTTAGTGATTCTATATTCTACATTGACTTTACGCCTTTTTGTTAAAAATTAAAGCACTAAATTTAAAGGGCTATTTCCTAAATAATTAAAACAAGACTTAATTCAGACATTTTTTAGAGCTTCATGTCACGCTTATGTAACAAAAAATGTCAGAAAGATATAACTTTAAAATAAAAAAACATAATATATGAAAGGTACATACTTTGCCAAGGAAGCCAGTTCCACCCGTGATGAACACTGATTTTCCGGCGTAGAACTCCGGTACCGACGAAAAATCATTTTGCTGCACCATTTTGAACCTGTAAAAGAAATATTATTATACAAATTAGTGATTAACTCTATTTATATAGTAGTAACGGCTAAATAAATTCTCATCATAAATATAACTTATTTTTGAAGTTAAATATGTTATTTTATTTTTCACTTTCTCACAGAATGTGAATATTATGAACACTCTCCCAATCACTATTAAGCACTATTAAGCGAATACAATACAAATAAAATTCTTTTCAGCTCGGAGATTGAACTCGGACCCTTCGCATTAAGTTAGTGTATGACTACGTGGTTTTTATTTTTTTTTAAGTATCTCGGCATCGATCAGATGAGACTCATCCCGCAGTTAAAGCAAATAAATTATACCGCTTAGCGGTTTGCCTTCTGAAATGCTTAGTCACTGAGCGAAACACTGTACAAGTACCGTTTCACACAGGTATTTTATGAGCCCGTGGTATCACACCGGATGGACTGGCCCAATTAGTGAGTCACCATGTCTCTTCTAAGAGTAATACAGTGTTAAGACACCCGGTCACTGTCAAGCCCTTCCAAAGACCGTACAAATTATACATTTTTATTCTGTCCGGGTTCGAACACAATACCTTTCTATTGGTGGTAGTCGGTAGGCTTATACGACCACTTAGATTCGAGGATCTTACAATTATTATATATTTTGATACAAGTAAATAAATTTAACATTAGTAATATTATACAACAGCCATATCTTTAAAAAACTAAGATTAAATTTTATGATTGAAATTCATAGCAAGTGTCTTTCGGTTTGAAGCAAATTAGTAGATTAATTATACAGTATATTCACTCTGATAATTCATTAGACTAACGCCTTTGTTATATTGTGTAATTTTATCATTATTGATAAATGTAATGAATGAATTAACACGTGAATGATGTATGATGGGCTGCTAGTTAGTATAATCATGATTGAACAATATAATCTTGTTGAAATGAAGATATTGATTATAGGCCACGTTTCTAGGTTAAGAGAATGTTGCAATAATCGACTTTGATTTTAACTTACACGATACAAGTCCGTACTGGTGGGGATCTGTAACCCAACGATCCCCAACCTATTTCCACGGACTTCTAGAAATTCAAGGACAGTTTTCACAGACCTCTTAATAAAGCAACAGCAAAAAATGAGATTGGGTATTTATTTCAGATATTATTAGCATTTATATGGTCCAGAGATGACACCGCGGATGCTGGGTTCCATGGACCACAGGTTTAGAAATACCTTTAACTGATTGTTAGGTTTAGAAATGTGATTTTCGGAATGTTTCTTTAGAATCGTTGCGATTTTAGACTCGATGAAATGAAAATACGATTCAATACATACGTCATTTTGAACTCACTAAAGTTCAAGTGAAGATTCAAAACTGATTGCTTTCAAATTAAATTTTAAGAGTTTTGTAAGCTTCGTGTTGGCTTTTGTGGAATGATCTTATTTACAAATTATCTTCTTGGAGTTTTTTTATTATATATCGGACAACGGAGCACGTAGGTCTCCTATAGTGTAAGAGAACACTGCCGCCGGTTGTAATGATTTCGCTGAGTGAGTGAGGATATCGGGGGCCCTTAACCTACCAGCTAAACAGCGTTTAAAGCCGGCAACACAACCAGTGGAGTGGATTGTGGTGTGACTATAGATCGGCGGTGATCTAATCATCACAGAATCCGTCTGCACCGATGTCCACAGTAATAATATATGTCGTTTACGTCAGAAACAACAATGTCTTTTGCGATTCTATAATCGCTCTTGCACATATATATTATTAAAAAATTCAAACATTTATAAAAATGAAATTTATTTAAATTACATATATATCAATTCTTAGAATTGATATATAGAACACTCTGCGTAAAACGGCACTTGTACTGTGCTTCGCTAAGTGAGTTAGAATATTGAAGGCACTTAAAATTATATCTTAAGTGGATTCAAAAGCCGGCAACACAACCAAAACGTGGTTTGTGGAATGCGAAGAACACAATAGAGGAGACCCGACTGCTTTGCGATACAATAAGACTAATATTGACATTTATTTTTATTGTTTTTTTATAAATAAACTAAAAAACGGATTTTAAAATTACTTTAATGCAACGACTCTGTTTCAGAATATTTGCGATTGCATATAAAGTAAAAAACAACGCAAAAATTATATGGTCCAGTTTTATAACAAGTGAAGGTGAGATTTTACATTTAATATGTTTAAAGAGACGCACAGGTGCAAGTATTAATTTCCGTTTTATCTGCTTTAGATTGTATGTAGAAGTACAGTAAATAATAATAAATTACTTTTAGTGTGCCATTGAATAAACTAAAAAATATAATATTTTTTTTAAACTTATTCCAATTAATACATAACATTTAATAACAATTAATTAAAATATTTAAGAGGTCTATCCCACGTCCCGAGACGCGGCCTCTCAAAACCTAAAATTAAAATACGGAAATATTCAAATTACTTAGTATGTAAATATAAATTATTTTATGCGTTACCTGTATATTTTGAGTATTGGTTTTTTATAATAATGATAAATTTGCCACTTACAAGGCTACGTAACTCAATGTTTTTCTTTGTAATTCCAACCTTATATCTTAAGGTTCCTCGCAGTGATTTAAATGATACATAACAATAATATAATTAAATCAGTATTTTTTTAACAGATTTATATTTTTCTTTATTGTTGAGAAAAATTTGGAAACAATTAATTCTTAAACCAAAAAGAATTAAATCTCAAGCAATAGTTTAAAACTCTGAAAAATTAAGTTAAAACAACATCCCATTCTTGATTTCAGGTATATAAAAATAATCTTACCGATTTAAGAAATATTTCACAATAAATATTGTTTTTTTATATTTTTGGTTCAGGCCCGATCGCCGGGTGAATACTGTAAAGATTTTTGATTCGCACACCCTTATAAAGTCGTGGAGTTTTAAGTTGTGATTCGAATTGATTATTATAAATGAAAATGATAAGTGATGGGGCTTATCAGGATTAATTCAGATGTCTACAGTGTTATAATGAGAGTTTTTTGACATTTTCTTACATTCAGATGTTTGTGTGTCCGTGTATTGGTGAATATACAATTATATACAATTCATATATGTCATCATTTCTCATATTGTGGGTTAAAGTATCTGTGTGTCTATATATGTGTACACTTATGTGTTTATATATCTGTTTGGCTATTTCTACGTGTATAGAGGATACATAGAAAAACAGCCACATAGATTGTGTGTCTATGTGTTAATGTAAATGTGTGTCCAAGTATCTGAGTTTAAAGTTGTGTGTGTCTATATAGACACACACAACTTTAAACTCAGATATACACTATATAACTACACAAATATATATATATTTGTGGTAGTTTTTAGAGGTATCTAAATATAAATGTATCGATGTGTCTACGTATCTGTGTGTCCACGATTTTGAGTATACATGTGTGTGTGTATATCTTCGCGTCTGTTTTTTGTCTGGGTGTCCACGAGACTCTGTCCTACATATCTGTCCATGTGCATGTCTCTCTAGTTATATAAGTTTAGTTATTAAGACATTCATAAGTGCCTATATGGAAAGTATTTAAGATAGTAATAAGATATTAGTATGTATGCATCACCCTTAGGATAGTCATGCTGAAGCATATGCTGACGCATTTGGGTAATTGGGCCGGCTCGTCCGAAGTTTTTTAACGGGTTTACAGAATATTAAGCGGTGCTTGTACTGTCTTTAGCAGAGTGAGTGAGGATATCGGCGGCACTTAATACCGCTTAAGCGGCGTAAAAAGCCAGCAACACAACAAATGCGCGGAATTTGGGGCTTCATGTTGCGGCGGTGTTCTATTATCATATAGGAGACCCGCCTTTTGTGTTCTACGCTATAGAATAAAAAAATGTAATAAATGTATAAGAAAGTGAATATGTGAAATAAAGATATTTGATTTGGATTCTGTTTGTATCAATATCATCAGCCTATCAAGTCAACTCCTGGAAATATGCCACACCCAAACCATGTGGTTACAGGAGCAGTCCGTGAGGTCACCGGATCAAAATAGTACCACTCCCAGTCTTCCTAATGGGATATCGTAAGAGGCGACTAAGGACACTCTACCGGAAGGTGTGCAGCGGCGCCTTTTCGAGTACAGCAGATGTTCTGCGATCACCAACCCGTTTGCCAAGCGTGGTGATTAAGGCAAAATAACCCTTCTGTTTGTATAAATATGAGAATTTCATATATTATATCTATTGTCTTATAGAGTTAAAGAATAGACCTATTTTGATAACGATTGACGAAAATCTAATCAAAGTGAATTTTCTAATTTCACGCATTCGAAACATGTTTGTGTGATAATTCGGAATGGAGATCAGCAATCTTGATTTTGCAAAAGGAGGGATTAATTTTTTTTAATAATGAATAGAAGTTTATCAAAGCATATCCTTATCAATACAGTAAAAAATCACGGATATTATTATCTCATATCACATTTCCGGTGATAATGTATCAAAGATCGCATCTTTAATTTTAAATCTACATATTAGGTGAAAAATTCTAGAGTATTCTTTTATTATGGTCCAGCGGGCAACGGAACCGGCGGGCTTTGATTCAATCATCCAATCCGCGTTTTGATTGTGTAGCCGGCTTTTTACGCCACTTGAGCCACCAGCTTACAGTATGCTGAAATGAACTGTACTTACTGTGATTCGCTGAGTGAGTGAGGATATCAGAGGACTAAGAGGATTAAAAGCGTAAAAAGCCGGCAACACGGCAAGTTCGGACTAAGCATGGTTTTCCATTGATAGTGGTGATCTCTTAGGAGACCCACCTTCACCGTTTTCCGATATACCAAACCGCTGGTGAATATAATAAAAGAAATATATCTACAAATATTCTATTTCGCAATTAAACCGATCACGATAGCGGAACGTGACATGACGCTCATTTCCAATCAATAATGTTATCTATTGCTGATTACTTCATTTAGATAAGAAAAAATTCTTTAAATAGGATTTGTTTTAATCACAATTCTATACCGGGGAAAAACCGTTGTGCATATCCACATAGGAAGATGCGACTACCTTTATCTTATTATATATGCAGCCGGAAATACCAATCTGTATATAAATACTGAGAGCCTCGTAGCTTAATGATTTTAAAAATATACCATTAAGAGAGAGGTATCGGGTTCGCATCCTGATCCGGATAGTAATAATTCAATTTATAATTTAATACTTAATACTGTCGCACCTGTGGGAGAGCCATGCTGAAGAATTTTCTGACGCACTAATTGGGCCGGCTCGTTCGAAGTGATACCACAGGCCCACAGAATCCTCAGCGTGTAACGGTACTTGTACTGTATTTCGCATAGTAAGTGAGGGTATCGGAGGCCCTTACTTGCCGCTTAAGCGGTGTAAAAATCCGGCAGCACAACCAACGTGAGGACCGTGGCGCGGTTGTTAATGGTCGGCGGTGTTCTCTCATCTTTTAGGAGACGCACCTGCTTTGTTGTCCGCTATAGAATAAAAAATTAAGGGTTTGACAAACATCACGAAATATGGTAAAAAAAGCAGTTCTAGTAAGAAATCATGTGTATTTATTTTTCTTTATACACATGTTTTTGATTAATGATAATTATTTTAATTAATTTGATTAAGCACTATTGGTAATTTACTTATATGTTATCATAAAAACCTTTTTGTCACCATTTTTTTATAGTATAGCGGACAACGGAGCTGGTGGCTATCCTATGAGAACACCGCCGCCCATGGACAACCGCGCCACATTAAGCGCATTGGTTGTGTTGCCGGCTTTCAAAGAATACAATAAGATTAATTTTATACCTGTATTTAAAAATAACATTCGAATTATGTTAAGATTCATTACAGGTATTAAAAATACAGTTGACGTTGGACGTTGCACCAATATCCACCGTATTTGTGTAACGGGATGTTCTCCGCAACTGGAGCTATGTGCCTCTTTTGCGTGTGGGGTGGTGTGTATCACTGGACCCAGCATAGTTCTCCAAGAAATTTCAGAACCTCCTTCGGAGTGATGGCGATCTCGGAGATCGTCTTCAGAGTCGAGACATTCGGAGATAGTCTTATTACTACAATTCCTATACATAGGAGGATATTCTTAAGGACATTTGCTGCTGTTTCTTTCTTCTCCATTCACGTGGGATGGAGGAGTGGGTTTTAAATCTCATATCACCAAAAGGGGGTTAACTTACTATTAACTGATAACTACTTATCTATTATCAGTTTATGTACTGAATAGGTAATTTATAATTAATTGATAGTGATATTCATTTCGCTTCATTTTCTTTGAAGCACAATGGCAAGGTTCGGATTACAAATCAAACTATAACTGGGCGTATGTTTTGGCATTTTGTATCGCGCGCCAACACTGAGGAACTAGGTGTCAGTAAAGGTGTTTTATTATTGTGTAGCGGGGAACGGAGCTGGTGGGTCTCGTATATGGTAGGAGAACACCGCGGCCCATGGACAACAGCGGAACAGTACGAGCATTGGTTGTCTTCCCGGCTTTTTACGCCACTTAGGCGACATAATTTCCAGGGCCTCCGATATCCATACTCACTAAATTATACACAGTACTAGTACCGTTTCACGCATGTTTTTAGTGAGTCCGTGGTATCACTCCAGACGAGACGGCCCAATTTGTGCGTCAGCATGACTCGCACGGGACAGTCGACAGGCCATTGTGAAGACCATACACACAAACAAAAATAAAATTTGATATTTGCTTCTAGCGAAGGCGGAAAATAAAATCAAAATTATTTATTTTCTATAGTATTTATTGTTATTTATTTATTACTTTCCCAGTTACGAGTTGCAGAAGAATTGATAAAAAAACAATTACTATTACGATATTTTTTTATTGATTTCTTATCAGCGTTATATCAATCATACGCAAATTTAAGAAAATAGTATTTCCTTCATTATATGAAATATAAATATATTATTATACTACATATATTGTCAGAAAAGAGCAAACCTATCCTTAAAACACCAGCAACGCACCCGCGGTCCAGCTAGAGCTGCGGTTGTCTTTGGGCGGAGGTCGGTTATCGAACCTGAACGTCTATATCACAGGCATTCGTGCAAAGTCAGAAAGGGATACCGCTCACGTGTAACTAAACTAAATATTTATAAATCTAAAATAATAATAAATATTAAAATAATGGTTTCATAACAATTCAGTAAATTTCACAGACAAAACAAATTTAAGTACATATGAAATTTTTGTAAATACTATTTCTATTTAAGAAAACCTTTGTGGTTAATATATTCTATAAAAATACATATATTTTCTCTGTATGAAGCTAATTTCACTATTTACCTTAAAAACACTGAATTCTAGAACGACAAACATCATCCTGGTGGGTAGAGATGAAAAAGGACCTATTTTTTTTCATAGTAAAATAAAATTTATTTAGTTATACTTCTTGTACTTCGATTAATAATATAATTTTCTGTTTACAAACAGTACAATCTACTTCTAAAGAACATAATCATTTATACGTCCAAAGTCTGTAATAATAATATTATTCTATTGAAAATAGAAAATTTAATGTGTCAGTCATTTTTTATGGTATTGCGAACAACGACGAGCCTCATTGCTTAATGGTTTTGAAATGTGTACCACGAAGCGAGATACTAGGCTTTGAATCCCGATCCAAACAATTATAATTTATTTATAATTTATTGGGTCTCTGGAAGGGCTTGACAGTGGCCTGGCGAGTGTCTTAATAGTGTCGCACCCGTAGGAGAGCCATTTTGAAGCATATGCTGACGTCCTAATGGGCCGGCTCTTCCGAAGAACCACTGAATGAACCGAATGAACTGATTAACAGAATATTTAGCGTGAAACACAGAATACTTCTCAGTTTTTTTAATATAAAATCAATGAGTCAAGGTAATAAAGTCGTTGATATTAAAAATCTGCAAAATAGTTATATAACTTTGTGATATGAACATTCAATAATAATTTGCTATGAGATCATCAATTTGATAATTTTCATAGATAATTTGAGAATTATTTTAATCACTCTGATAATGAATCAATCTGTATCGATGTCTGTTAATGAGACCTTGAAGGCTCAGTTGCATTCGGTGGTAAAACCATCAAAGCCTATATTAGCTAAACATTTTATAGTTAACCTTATAAACTGTCGCATCCGTAGGAGAGCCATGCTGAAGCATATGCGGACGCACTAATTGGGACGGCTAGTCCGAGCTAGGCACTCACAGAATTCAGCGTGAAACGGTACTTGAACTGTGTTTCTCTGAGTGAATGAAGATATCGGAAACCCTTAGAATGCCGCTTTAGTGGTGTAAAAAATCCGGCAACACCACCAATGCGCGGAACGTGGTGGGGTTGTCCATTGGCGGTGTTCTCTTACCCATCTGCTCCGTTGTATGCTATACCTACTATTAAAATAAATATAGGTTGCCTCCGACGGATATGCATGGAAGTCCGAAGGGGAGGCCTATGTCCAGCAGTGGATGTCCTACAGCTGAAATGATGATGAGACTGGTTCCGAACCCAACACTTCTTACTTCCTGGTAGATTAATATAACCACTTAGCAACGAAAATCTCTTCTGATACTACTTCTGATAAATTACTTATTTCTATTTTTTGTTCACGAAGGAAATTACTTATGTGTACGTAATAAAGGCAACGAATATGGTTGTCCATGGGCGGCGACATTTCTTACCTGAAAGGAGCCTGCTCCGGTATCCGCTATACATAAAAAAATATACAAAGAAAAATAGATCCGTAAAAAATGTCTGCAGATTGAATCCGCTATCTCTGAATTTCTAACAGGACCCCGACTTAAATTCACTTCACACAAAGAACTTAGAGGCTTGTTGAAAAATTGTTCATTATTATTTTTTAATTGAAAGTGGGTTGGAAGCCTCTTTTAAAATTAATTTGTATACATTTTGTAATAAAACAGTTATCTTATTTTGATTTTGATAACTTAGCGGAAATGATAGAAAATCATAGATAACTTTCATTGTATGACTGATACGGTAAGATTGTTTTTTCCGATTTTCCTACTTATGAATGAGAGATAAGGCTTTGCTTTCCCACCACTTTTTTTTTTAAATTATATTTTATTATGTAGCAGACAATGGGGCAGGCGGATATCTGAATAAATTCTTTGTTTACTTAAAATAAACATTAAACATTAATATGTTTTATTGAATTGTAAGTACATACACATCAGATAAAAAAATATTCATCACAAAAAAATATGTATATATCGCCGTCAACTAGTCGGATCCGCTTTTTAATCGAATGACTAGCGCGTTCTTTGAATGAGGACATTTAGTTGAATGACTAAAGGACAACTCGTCAAGTTGTTTCAACAAAATTTTCAACAATTACATTCATGTAACGTTGAACATCTTGACTGAATATTATTTAGTGTAGTCGTTGAATGAGATATATTTAGTCAAAATATGTTTAGGTTAGGTTAGGTTAGCAATCATCATCATCATTGCAACCGTAAAACGTCCACTGCTGGACATAGGCCTCCCCCAAAGACGCCCACCCGCTGCGATCTTGAGCGATCTGGATCCGGCGGATGCCCGCGACCTTCGTTAAATCGTCTTTCCATCGTGTGGCGGGACGTCCCACTCTGCGTTTTCCGGTACGCGGTCGCCACTCGAGAACCTTTCTTCCCCATCGGTTGTCGGTTTGTCGAGCGATGTGGCCCGCCCATTGCCACTTCAACTTACTAATGAATCAGGGTTGTCCATCACCAGCGATCTATTATCATAGAGCGTTTAGGTATGGCCTTGATGTTCAAATAGCAAAGCCTCTATATATTACACAAGCAAGCCCTAAAGTTACATAAACGATTGGTCACACGAATGCAATTTAACGAATCGATCTCGAATTAACGGTCGATATGCCATTCTTGAAAAGGTCACGAAAGGAAATCGAACGGTGGTGTGTTGGGAAATTATGCAAACTTTGTTTACAACTGCAATGAGATTTCGCGTTATAAATTACTCCAATTATATATTTCTTTGATAGTGAGTTTAATTGGTGCTTGGTGAAAACGACTTTTACTTATTTCAATTTATAAGGTCTAAATCGATATTTATGGCCCGGTAGTCAGGGTGGGGATGGTCTTTTTTAATTTTTAGCAATTTACAGCAGACCACGTAGTTGTTTACCAATAAGGCAAAAAACCGCGCCACAGTACGGTCATCAATCCGGTTGTGATTTCAGGTGGCCGCGCGAATGTTCTAACACCGTTTTACCCGTGGGAAAACTATGCTGAAGCATGATGATGCACTAATTAGGCTTGTTGGTCCGTAATGATACAATGGGCTCACAGAATACCAGCATGAAATAGTACTTATATTATGTTTGTTGAGTGAGTGAGGATATCGGAGGCCCTAGAAATTATTCCACTCAAGGAGATGCGGTGCTTATATATAGGCTGCGGCGATTTGTTACCATAACATCACCAGCTTTCTCCGTTGATCACTTCCAAATAAAAACTATATAATCTTAGTTAATCCACACACCGCATAGAATCATTTTTCTTAATATTCTCAATATTGCCTCTGCAAATAGTTTTTAATAATACTGATTTATTATAACACATGTAAATCTCAGCCGTGGCAGAGCCATGCTGATGCACTAATTGGGCCGGCTTATCCGAAATGATACCACGGGCTCACAGAATACTCAACGTGAAATGGTAGTTTTACTTGAAACGGTGCTTCTACTGTTTCGCTGAGTGAGTGAAGATATCGGAAACCCTTAAAAAGCGGCTAAAGAGGCGTAAAGAGCCGGCCACACAACAAATGCACGGTTGTCCATGGGCGGAGGTGTTCTATTACGATTTAGAACACCCACATGCTCCGTTGTCCGATATAACATAAAAATATATATAAACCTAAATTTATAATTAATTCCTCTTTATAAACAGTATCTTTCTATTTTTCTTCTGACTTCCTAAAGTAAAACATGTTTTATCTTGAATACCTACAGAATTTACACATATAAAGCAAAATTTATTTTAAACTCCCAAATTGGTGGCATTTCGATCGCAATGTCATTTGTCGCTCGTGAATCATGAACTTGAATCGTTTTACAATGAAAGAGCATGTCGCGACGCTCGCACGCACACGACAGCCCGCTTTAATTACAGCCACTTGATTTATAGCTCTTAATTTGTGAAATTGATTTACGACCGATATTCCGAGATTTGAAGACAAAGTTCACTTCACTCTGTAAGCTAGGGTTTCCAAGCTGTGTACCGCGGCAACATGGTGCAACGTTGTAAGTGAAGAGGGGCGCCGCGAGACTCGAGCCTCTTTGTGGGGCTAGTAGCTTAATAGTTTTAAAAGTGTACCATGAAGTGAGAGGTATCGGGTTCGAATCCCGGTCCGGACAATTTATTCAATTTATAATTTATTCGGTCTCTGAAAGGGTTTGACAGTGGGCGTACAAGTGCCTTAATACTGTCGCACCCGTGGGAGAGCCATGCAGAAGTATATGCGGACGCACTAATTGGGCCACTCGCTAAAAGTGACACGGGCTCACAGAATACCCAGCGTGAAACGGTATTTGTACTGTGTTTCGCAGATTGACTTCGGATATCGCAGGCACTTAAAGGTGCCGCTAAAGCGTCGTAAAAGCGCCGGCAATAGAATCAATGCGCGAACTGTGGCGCGGTTGTCTATGGGCGGTGGTGTTCTCTTACCATATAGGTGACCTACCTGCTCCGTTGTCTGCTATACTGTTCAAAAAATTGTTGTACATAGAAAGAATTGCAGAGTTTGATAACGCTTATAAAAAATCCTCGACAGAATTCGTTTGTCGAATCAACTAGTCCTTCTTTGAAACAAATCTCATTCGATTTAATACAAATTACGCAAATCAATTAACCCAGAACGTATCGAATAACAATTAACACGAGTTTAGCAATAACAACATGTATACTTTCAGATCTGGCGGCATTAAGACAACTGTTGGATAGCGAGACCGGAGGCACAACATGTCCGAGCTGTAACATGCCCTTCGATAAAGGCAAGAAGAGAAAGTTGATCGACACGTGCGGACATGAAAGATGCTACGCCTGCATGTTTAGAAACGAGGCGTGCCCGATCTGCGCTCGGAAGAGCCAAGGTAGAAAAACCATGGAGAGAATTACCCCCTCGCCGCAGCGGTCGGAGCCGGAATGGCAATCACCGATGCGACTGCCTAAACCACCAAAAGCGAACCTTGCCCAAAGCTGCCCGACACCACCGCATACGAGGAGAAGATTCTTCTTGAGCCCCAAGTCTTTACGCAGTCCATTCGCACACCGCTCCAGCCGTCATACTAATGAGAATCACATGCCTTTATCTGGTAAGAGTTTACTTTTAATGAAAACTAACGTCGTAATTAACTCTGTAATAGTAAAATTTACATTATTTTCATTTTAAAGTGTTATATATGTATGTTATTGGTGAGTTTTATACATAAACTCAGCAACTGTTAAGAAATTATACATTTCAAATGTTTTAAACCACACCACATAAGAAATAATAACTCTGTAATAGTACATTTTACACTATTGTAAATTGAAAATGTTGTATATGGCGTAAAAATTCACTAGTGAAAGTTTTAACATATAAGTACACATACATATACATATTTAGTCTGCCATTTTAGTTAAGCGTATGTGTCTAATTAAAAATCACTGATAATTTGACACAGATGAGTGATCTAACGCTACCAAAGTGTAAGTTTTCCCTGTTATCGCTTTTAAATCAATTTGTATTTTTAAATACATATGTAATCCAATAAATTTTATGCGTAAAAATAATTCATATACTGTATTTCTCTGAGTGAGTGAGAATATACCACTCACGAAAAAAGCCGGTAACACAATCACAGCTCGGATTATAGCGCGGTGATCTCTTTACCATACGCGATATTCGCCTGCTCCGTGTCCCGCTATACCTTGAATAAAATACCTGTTATATATTGAAGTGGCTCCTTTCATATCGAGATGCCGAGGATTCTGGTGAATGTTGAGTGACAGACAGCGCCCACGCGCAGCCGCCGGATGCACGTAGGTTCCGTAAAGGACCGGTTGTCTAGCTTTGTTTATTAATGGCACGAACTTTTGCAACACTGCCCGCGCAGACTGCAACACTCGGCATCTGTTATAGATTATTTATTTAAATACACACAATACAACATCAATTAAACAACAGTAAATAATTATAATACACAAAAATTATAAAGGTACGTTTATAATGAGTGATAAAGTTTGGACCAGCAATACAAAAACTTACCTTAAATTAACATATAAATTGATGAACAAGGAAAAGGCATTGTTTGAGCACATAATAAAAATAATCAAAGTAGGGTGAATTTAATAAGAAAACCCATAGGTTTCTGATCCCATTCGTACCTGAATCACAGCTGCGCTAATAACTTAGATTGACTGTCGCCAACAATTATATCTATTAAGTGTTAACATTAATGACTTTTAGTTGTTCCATTTCTTGTTGGTAACTCAATAATAACAACTGTATCGAAATTATCATGGGGCTCACAGAATACCAGCATGATCATTACTTGTACTGTATTTAGCTGAGTGTGTGAGGTTATCGGAAGTCTGGCTTATATCATTAGAGAGGCGTAAAAAACCGGCAACACAGCCAGCGCTGATTGTGGCGCGGTTTTCCTTATGTGGCTGTGATCTCTTACCATAAAGCAGTTTTCCACAATGTCTGTGCATCACCTTGTTGGTAATTGGTGTGCCTCAAAAAATAAGGCTGTCTTATAAACTTACGCTAAGCAAACCCTACGGACAAGTAAATTACTTGGGTACATATATTCACGCGAATATGGGAGCGAGAGATTTCTGTTTCATTGTTTTAATAAATGTTGATAATTAATTTTTTTATGTTATGTATTATGTTGTTTAATTATAATAAATAATAATTTAAGATAATTTACCTTTTACTAGATATGCCTATTTAACAAAAAGTTTGCGGAACACTGCAGTAGAGGACAACTACCTGCTATATATAAGAAGCAAAGAAATATGCAATGTGTTTCCAATTTCAACAGGTTTACCAGAAGAGGGACCGAGGAGCGCCGCCTGGACTAGCCTCGTGTTCAATAAAATTAGGTCCCTGTGGTCGGCTAATTCATCTGTGCCGCAGGGTCTCAATCAATTAACAGGCAGGATTATTACCTTCAAGGAATGTCGATTGAATGATCTGCACTAGTAATTCCCAACCCGTGGTCCGCGGACACCCTGCGGTCCGTGACTAATGTATATGGGGTCCACGGTGTCATAACTAAACTAAATACCTAATCTGTTTTTTGCTATTTATTAAAGGCTCCGTGAATATTGCTCTTATATTCCTAGAGGTCCTAGAGGTCCGTGGTTGAAATAGGTTGCAGATCGCTATACAACTCAATTGATATTTTTGTGTTGATTTAAGTGTGTATATCGATTTGAAGGTTGTAGTTAAATTTGATCGGCATTCCGAAGATTTGCACTCTTGCGGACTGATTTTCAACGTTTTGTTGATGCACAGCTTTTTGAAACCGGTTGTTGTTCGGTTTGTTTTGTATTTGTTTGCTCACAGCTTGAGTTTTTTGATTCATATGCCGTTTGGTGTTACCAGCTTTCTGTATTTCATCCTGGATTTTTACGATTATTATATGTTAATTAAATTTAAACTAAAATCAGGCGCTTATTAAGGCCTCATGACCGTCTTGTAAGCAACCGAGACTTGCTCTCCTCAACATTTACTATTGCATTTATCACGGGAAATGTTCTGAGAAGTTGTTTGGATAATGTCATGACAACATTATAACTTATACAATTTGAATGCATTTTTTTACACCATTGGTGGCAAAGGAGCAGGAGGCTCACCTAGGGCAAGCGGTCCACCCCCAGTTTACCGGCCTTTAAGAAAGGTGTACGCTCTTTTCTTGAATAAATCAAAAAAATCTTTTTATCATAGAACATTGAGACAGAATTTAGATCCGTATTGCCCGTTTCATAAATTAGCGTTTTGTAAACCAATTTATGCCGCGCACCACCACTCCGTGAAATCAGCTGCTTGCAGAGGTATTTCCAAACTAATACGGCTTGAGGACCTTCAAGATAAGAGCGTACTGAAAGGCCGGCAACGCACTCGCGGCTCTGCAGGGGCTGGGGGTATTCATAGGCGTAGGACAGCTTTCCCTAGATGAACCTCCTTCTCTTTTGCCACTGATAATATTAAAAAAGTCTTGGGAACTTTTAAAAACAAAATGTAGCTACCCCTAAGAGGCTGGCGAACGGCAATGTTTGTTCGGGAGTGTCCATAGGCGACCGATCATCTTAAGCAATCCTCCTGTTCTTTGCCTTCGTTTCCATTAAATACAAGTAAACTGAAATAGGAGTCGCATTAGATTGTCGTCTGAGGCAATTAGGAACAAACGTTAATCTAAACACGTAGTAATAGAATTAATACTTAGAGACACTAAATTTGAGATTGTTGATAAAATATTCCTACGTGGGTGAGTACGATCTCAAGATAAGGTTTAGATAAGGATCTATTAAGTTATTGCTTTACTTGAAACTGAACCAGATACCGCGGCAATTAGAATTTTAATTATACGTTTTATATCCAAGTAATTATACAAAATATATTTATTAATGTATATTGGAAAATAGGAACAAGATTTACAGAACTTTATCATAGGACTACATAATGATGAAATTAACATGTAATAAAATCTATTTGCTTTTATAAACTGCTAAAATCTTAGTGTTCCGTCCCGCTTTCGCAACAACGAATTCACATAAGGGAAAGGGTGAAAGGATGTTTAGGACATTGGCTTGGGGACCTTCGAAAATGAGTGTTAGTTGTTCCTAAAAAGCTGTTTACGCATCACGGCCCAGCAAAGGCTGGGGGACACAGGTCCACAGGTGAAAGACCGCTAATCCTAAATGTGATTTCTGCTCGTTTGCATCCCGTTTGTATTTTCATTAAATATATAATTTAAGGAAACCAACATTGATTAGTAAATCTTCTATGAACTCTTCGAACGTTAAGATTAAAATGCCTCAATTTTTTATCATATCATACTATAATATAGCCAGTTTTAAAAAAAATAATACTAATTGGCTTATTCTAAATTCCAATTTAAGTGTTTAAAAAAGATAAATAACATTACTTATTGTTGAATAAATAAATTATAAGATATATAAGCTATAATCAAAGCTTTCTTTTTCCCTTTATTTCCCTTTATTCCCAGTTTCGCAAACGTATACAGCATATGAAATCGATGAATAAAAGATTACATGCATATTTTCGCATTCAGTACCACGCATCACTTTAAATTCCAACTGTTTGGTGTCGCTTGACTCCAACGCAATCAACAAATGAAACTAAGACAAGCCGTAGACAAATTGTAATAGGTTTTGGTTGATAAAAGTTTATTTTTCGAGAAAACAGCCGACTCAGCCGTACATACACAAATATATATATATATATATATATATATAATATACACATATATATATATACACAATCTCTTCTATATAAGTTAAACACTCAAAGTTGTTTGAACTAAATGGACAGATGGTCTATTAAAGGCGAGAGAAAGAAGCTGAGTTGTTAGCACGCTGGAGATGGTTTTATCTAAAAAATATATAAAATAACCATTAAATATATATATTTGGTTTTTCATCTTGAAACGATATTTTCCACAGACCCACTGTTTTAATTACAGAGGACAGCTCACTGCTCTGTAGGCTGTGGTCGGTTATTCATAGATTATGTCATGTGGACCAAGGCGAAAAACGCCCGCACATTGTAATTTCGTAGGCTGGACTATATTTTGTGTACATTTAACAATAGGTGAAATATTCACAATTTTGTCTATCAAATGCACTTACATGTTCAAATCGCCCATGTCGGCATATATATGGAATTCGAAAGTCTTGAAGTTGATACCTTTCGCAAACTATTTTTGTATGATGCCAAAATTATTAACAATTTTAACATCATCATTTCAGCTGCGTCCACTGCTGGATATAGGCCTCCCCTTCGGACCCGAATTTTAACATAGATTCAATTATTTATTTATTTTCATAATACCAATACAACATAAACAAAATCATAATAAAAATAGATTACACAAAAATTATAGAGGTAAATTTAAAAACGGGTTCTCTGCTGTAGCTCCCACAAGTTTTCAGCACCATCACACACAATCATACATACACAAACAGCTTGGACCATTACAAAACATAAGAATAAAAAATTGAAACAATGGCAAACAAAGTCATTGTTTCAACACATCAATTAAAATGATGAAAGTACGGAGTGATGAATGAGAAGAAAGAACCACAGGCAATCACTCAGTACCACGACTAAGACCCTCACCAACCGACCAGAGAAGGATTTATATATTTTTTTTATAGATAATATAAGAAAGATAACAGAACACTCAGCGTTAAATAGTAGTTGTATTTGAAACGGTACCCTTTCTATGTTTCGCTGAGTGAGTGAGGATATCGGAGGCCCTTAAATATTCCGCTTTAATGGCGTAAAAAGCCGGCAACACAATCAAAGTGCGGACTGTGGCGCATATCCTCATGAGCGGCGGTGTTCTCTTATCTCAGGAGACCCACCTGCTCCGTTGTCCGCTAAATGATAAAAAAAACGATTGCAAGAGAGCAGGAGGCTCACTTAGGCTAAGGGGTCCTCCGCCAATGGACACTACTAGCCCTTACAAGGCAGCGAGTGCGTTGCCGGCATTTAAGAGATAGGTACGCTTTTTTTTTAGGCCAAGCCGTATTAGTTTGGAAATACCTCTGATTCCACAGAATGGCAGTGCGCGGTACAGCGGTCCCTCTTTTTTGTACTTAGAATTCGTAGTTTTATGCGATACAAAAAGATGTATACAAATTCTTAACAGGCCCATACTTTTAGGTCAATTTTTAAATTAACGGCATATTAATTGACTCATAGATGTCGCGTCACGTCAAACCGCGTGATGTCAAAGGTCGTCACCTCGGCGGATGGTTTTTATTGAACCTATTAAAACTCATTATTCATGCGAGTATTAATTTTATCTACACATAGTATGCCGGACAAAAACTATAATTTTGAACGCATGTTACGTGAAGCTTATGATTTATGTTATAAAGACGAGGTTATAGCAAAATGCAACTTAAAATACAACCTTTTGATGACTAAAATATAATAAGCCGTCTTGTGGCCCGGCGGTCTTATAAGCTGCCTTGATGGCAAGGTACTGGGATGGATTATTGATCTTTGGAAAGGCTTGACAGTGGTCGATCGAGTTTTTATACTGTCTCCCTGGTGGGAGAAACAGCCTGAAGCTTTATGCTGATATATCATCATCTGGAGTGGATACAAGCTCACAGAATAATAGCCTAAAGTATGTTTGCTGTTTCGCTAAATGAATTAATATACCATAGGTCCACCGACCTTTGCTTATTTCTTAAGTATAAAAATCCGGTGACACAAACGAAGTGACACTCACTTTGCATTATTTGAGATAAAAGACAAATTATGTAAATCGAAGGAACCGATTAATTAAAGGAAGAAAATACGCTATACACCATCTACGGACACCCGCAATCTCTGCTCAGTTGCAGGTGCGTTGCCGGCCTTTTAGGGATAGGTGGCCTCTCTGCTGAGGGTGCCTAATTCGTATTTATTTGGATATTCCTCTGCCGGCGGCTTATTACACTCGTTATGCGCGCAACCAAATGCTTTGAATTAACTACTCAGAACAATATTCCATAAATTTTGATATAACGATAAGGTTCTTTATTTTACAGCATAAAGCTGTATATTTGCGTGAAGCAAAATTTACATCTTATAACAGTTACACATTTCAACGAACTCCCAACATGGCGTATTGTATTTATTGCGTAAATTTTTTAACTTCAGCTTTAGTATAGCTTTTAAATAAACAGTGCGCTATCTGTAAATTGACACTGACGTTTAATAGCGATTTGACAGAAAGTTGACATTTCGAGATAAGCGTTGCACGAGTTTCGATGTTTCGATAATGGAGTTTCGTAATCTTTGAATTCATTATGTTAAAATTCCCAAGCGTGCCGACCAAAAACTCATGGTAATGTTGTGCACTTTTAGTTTATAATACCTACACGATTGTAGGTTTTGATTTTTCCTGAGAAGAAGTCGTGGGAGAGCCATGCTGAAACATATGCTAACGCACTATTTGAGCCGGTTCGTCCGAAGAGATACCACGGGCTCACATAATACTCAGCGTGAAACGGTACTTGTATTGTGTTTCGCAGAGTGAGTGGATATCGTAGGCGTAAAAGCCGGTAACGTTACCAATGCGCGAACTGTGGCGCGGTTGTTCATGGGCGGCGGTGTTCTCTTACCATTTAAGACACCCACCTAGTTCGTTCTTCCGTTGTCCGCTATAGCATAATAAAAAATTACATCGGAAACTATTTAATTGACATAATAAACTAAATATATGATATTTGAAAATTATGTATGATTTATATACATTATTTAATTATATAGATTATGAGTAACACGAATGATAATTGAAAAACACTAGGACCTGTGGTTTAGGCTTCATACGCCTAAACATTTATCTTTGATACATTTTGCTCCAACAACAAGAGCCTTGATCGTTTTGTAATATGTGCATTACTTCCCACTGGCATTTGATTTAACAATCCAAGCCACTGTCAGGGTCAATTGCTTTTTAACCCTTTGTGGTGTGTACTTGACAGCTGACAGCTATACTTTTTACTCACAAGAATAAGTATCAAAAAGGTTCTATACTACCAATCTTACCATGTAAACTAGCAATGTTATATATTCTTGTGTCATTGTGTGGCTGTGTTTGATGACAACTCATTTTAACTCAAGGCCAGCCCGCCCTCGTTAAGCTGTATTGGCCTGACTAACAGCGAGTAGTCAATTTAAAAAATATAACACCTTCGAAAAATCAACCTATATTTAGGTAGATCTATGAATTTACGTGAGTATATCACGACTATAAATTAAAAAAAATCTTGTTCTATGTCAATATTAATAGCTCTTCATTGATTTTCAACTGTTATTTGATGTTATTTCAAACAGACAAGCATCGTGTAGGTGCGGTCTTAACACCGCAATGCGCTGGTTAATAACAAATGTCCCACGCATACGAACCGGCTCAATTGATTCAATAGTACTGCAGAGAATACATTGCTTTTTATATAAGAATAGTGAGACGCTACACGCTTCCCACCAGTGATGTTAAAGCTTTGCTGCAGTGTATATTTAGATGTTATGTGGAGAGGTTTCGAAGCTATATTTACGTGTGAATGTCTCGACGAAAAAGCTGATATTTTTATTCACTTTTATCTGTACTGAATATAAATAAATACGACTATCACAAATTGATGAAATACAATAAATAATTCAGTATTGACTAGTGATAATAGTTTTATTACACTTTTTAACTACAGCGTAAACTCCATGTACCTATTTAAGTAGGTAATATGTTAATAATCAAAGCCATTAATTACTGTATGTCATTATCTTAATATATAATGTCTAAAGTAGATCGTAGTTAATTTATAAGGATAATAAACAACAGATCCTTTTATCTCAGGATGCTACGCCATAACGGCCACGATTCACGGTCCATATGGAATTTACTAATTGTATTTTTGTCTTTGGAAGGGCTTGACAGTACCGCAGATTCTAATTTATACAGATAAAGCGGCGTAAAAAGCCAATCACTACCAATAATGGCTCAAGTGTTAACGACGAAGAGACGACATTTGTCATCAGGAAACCTCTTCTTCCGCTTTATAAATAGTGCAATACAAATCTAAGTTCTCCTTAATGTAACCTTTTTAATAGTTGTTAGTTTTCAAATTGGATTATTTTAATCAAAAAATGAAAGATATTCCGCTTGTTTATTAGGTTTTTATCAAATGGTTAAACCATCTTTATTACTTTCGGTGAAAAACAATGAGAGCCTCGTATCACAAAAAGCCAATTTCGCTCCGACAGTAAAATGAATCCGAAACGTTCCCACGCGTTTCGCAGGTGTTGTGTGACGTCGGGTAACATCCCTGCATTTCCTCTTCAATTTTGTTTTTTTTTTAATTGCAAATTGTGTTTCTAAAGAGGTTTTACATTCGATGAGAAATGATTAGAGACCAGTTAATCTAAAACAATGTATTTAAAAAATGCTTCATTCGGTCCGAAAGAGGTTTTATATATTTCTTATACATAAATTGGATCAAGAAATTTAAAAGAAACTTTAAAATTTATAGGAATCTTTTAAAAACATTTCAAATATTATTGCGAAACAGATTTTATATATTTCTCATATATTGGATAAAGGAATTTTTAGTGGCTTACTATATCTACTTTAAACTACCTTAAAGTTTTTTTTTAATTGCAATTATTATTTCGAAAGAGGTTTTATTGTAAACTACCGTAACGTCACATCATTCTCTTTGGAGAGGTTTGACATTGGCTAGGTGACTGTCTTAACACTGTTTTACCTGTGGGACAGCCATGCTTACGCACTTATTAGGCTATTTTGTCCGGAAAGATACCACAAATTCGTAACATAAATACTATAGTATAAATATTACTTGTGATTTCAAATAACTCAGCGAAACACTTAATTACACTTGACGGCAAAAAATCGCACCTTTTAATATAGCAACTTTAAAATACTTTTACTCAAACTTTCTCAATAGTAAGAATATAGTTGTAGGATATCATAGGAATGGTATTTTATTTGCCTATTAGAAATTAAAAACTTGTGTATGTATTTTAAATCTCTTTATATAAAGAAATTAAAAAGGGACAAAGTTACTAAAATAAAATTAAAAACATTAAAAATCTTACAAATACGTCCTTAAAATCTAGTTTTTCCTCCTCGTGCTTTGATGACGGCTGTAATTTAAGATTTCTCATAACATTTAATAATGAAAAACCTATAGACCCATTAAACACGTTTTAATCACAATAGAAGTTTTAAAAGGTTACGCTACACATAATTCTCATGATTATAAGATAATTTGTAGCTTTTTCGCTTCATCATAAGCTTTCAAACGATTATTTCCTGTTTGCAATTATATAGAGTTAAATTCACAGACAATTTGAAAATTTAATGTGAGAATGTGAACTTTCTTTTAATAACTCTTATTTTTTAGTTGTTACTTAAAAACATTACACGAGAGCCTCATAGCCAAGTTGTTTTACAAGCTTACCAGGAAGCGAGTGGTATCGGGTTAGATCCACAATTTATAATTTATTAGATCTTTGAAATGTGAACCATGCTGAAGCATATGCGGATGCACTAATTAGGCCGGCTCGTCCGAAGTGATACCACTGGCTCACAGAATACTCAGCATGAAACGGTACTTGTACTGTGTTTCGCAGAGTGAGTGAGGATATCGAAGTCCCTTAACATGCTCCTTAAGTAGCGTAAAAAAGGTGGCAACACAAGCAATGCGCGGACTATTACGCGGTTGTCCATGGGTGGCGGTATTCTCTTACCTTATAGGAGATCCACACGCTCCGTTGTCTACTATACTATATAAATATTAAAAACTTAGGGCTCACAGAATACTCAGTGAAACAGTACTAGAACTGTGTGAATGAGTGAGGATATCAGAGGCCTTTTAAATTTTAACGCTCAATCGTAAAAAGCCGGCAACACAACCTAAGCTCGGATTGTGGTGTTGAAGTTTATGGACAGCGGTAATTAATTTAATTATATTTAAATTTTGCTGTTTTTAAATATTCATATTTATAATGATTTTTGTATGTTTTTTGCAATTTTGCATGTATTGTGTAACTAAATTGTAAATTACGGCTTGATGTTGCATTCACATATTGTATTAAGTAATAGGAATATACACTTTTTAATAATATGTAAAATATGGCATGATTGTAGCATGTGTCCATCACAAATACGATAATGTTAACTGTCAAAACTGTCACTACAGCTTGACATTACCAGTCGTAAGTTATGTCACTGATATTACGGCAGAGAGACAGTACATATTATTATAGAAGTCTTATCAACTGAAATGTGTACTGAATAGTATTTAGTGTTGTTTTTTTGACGAGTCTAAAGTCCGCGAGAAGCTGAAGAGGCCTTATGCCTACAGCGTTAGTCATTTTAAAAAAAGCGTTTTTTTTTGAAAATTTATGGCAAATAGAAAAAAAACCAGCGATATTTTGTATTATTTTCTAAAAACAAATATTTTCGTTGGTTTGGGTGTTAAATTGATGGTGTTTTAGCATAAATAGTTCTCCAATATGATCAATTGAAGGAAAGTGATATAATGGAATCGTGAAGTGGTAACAATTCTCAATAAAATTCAAATAATATTTCCATCATGTTGCTTGTCAAGATAGTAAGATTAAAAGAAATCAAAATGGTAAGGAATCCAGAGCACTAAACCATTTGAAACAAAAAAATACTGTTTCACACCTTTACTTGACTTGAAATTTATATTTTCAATAAATTTAAGATTAGTTTATTTGTTCTTGCATTATGTAATACATTTTGACAGTTAATAGATTTGTTTTGAATTGTATTCAAAGTTTTGAGTATTGCTTTTTACACATTTTGACCATCTTTCTAGCAATTTGTGTAAAACATGTTAATATAAATGTAGATAATAATGTATCTGATATTTTATTCCAGATGATGAAGGCGGTCATATCAAGCAGGGGTTTGAATCCCGGCGACAGAATGACTTGTATATGCGTTTGGGACTGCTTTTGGGGGAACGGAGGGGTTCCAGGAACAAGTCCAGGGAGAGTTGCACCTCTCTCGCCTCACTGGACGCTCAAACCCTGGCCTCACACAATACTAGTCCGGTTTGTTGGTTTTTAAGTTTTATATTTAGCAGAAATTTCATTACACATTAGATAAATATAAATCTAACTGATCTGAGAGATGTCCTGTCTAAATGATATTCAATTTGGTAAGTTGGTTGCCACTTCCATACTAGGGTAAACCAAAAAAGTGGCCTAGTTTTCGAAAGAGCCTTTTTTTATAGGACAACAGAGCCACCTGCTCTGTTGTCCTCCTATATGGTAACAGAACACAGCCGTCCATGGACTACCGCGCCACAGTCCGCGCATTGGTTACACCACTTAAGAGGTATTTTAAGGGCCTCCTATCGTCACTCATTCTGCAAAAAACAATACAAGTACCGTTTCAAGTTGATTATTCTGTGAGCCCGTGGTATTACTTCCGGACGAGCCCGCCCATTTAATGCATCCGTATCCTTCAGCATGGCTCTCCCACAGATGTCTTAGTATTTTAGCTCAAAATTTATTGGTATAGACTATAGAGTATAGAGTTACCATGTACTATTGTTAGTTTAATCATTTATAAAGCTTTTCAAACTGTATTCATTCACCTAACTGGCTCTGCACAAATAAAAATGTTATCATACAAGTTTTTGGGGATAAATGCTTTCATAAATAATCAACGACAATAAGTAATCACGATGACAGATTTATAATATATTTTATTTATATATATGTATGTATGATTTATATATATGTGAACATATAGATTATATTACATTTATATTCATCTGCTTTTACTTAACAAAAAAAGAAAAATATCAGTTTGTAAACTATAGCTTATTTCAATATCATCATCATCAGACTATTCAAGTCCAATGCTGGACATAGGCCTCATAGCTAATTTAAAACCTTTTTATAATAATATGTGACGAAACATTTACATTTCTGTTTTAACATATGTATCTACTTATATATTTATTGTCCCAATTAATATATAAAATTAATATTGAAGACAGTCTTTAAGTTCTATTAAATTTTCTTAGCTTATATATTTATAACTTTAATGTCTGTTAATAAGTTTCCGTACTGGCAGGTATCAACATTGACCGGTTCATCAGAAGTGGATGCAGCCACGCCACTGGGAAGGGACTCTTTGGGTTCCCTCGCGTCCATGTCACTCTCAGCTGCCAGCAACTGCTCTTCATCAAGCCCTGGGAGCCGACGGCATTCTGTCACAAGTATGTCTTATTTTTTCATACTAATATAGAAGTATTAGTATATTACTAAATCTCTGTATCTACTAAACCGTTCTTGATAATTCTTTCGACAAAGAATGCTACGTTATATGTAACATCGTCATTTCAATCGTAAAACGTGCACTCCTGAACATAAGCCTCCCCTTCGGTTCTCCATGGGGGTATTTGCCATAATCGCCACGTTTGGTATGCGGATTGGCGATCGCAGTTAGGTTATATAGTACGCTATATATGTAACATGTTATATTATTTCAAAAAATTAAAAGGTTTGACACTTCAATGACCGAAGTTATGTTTCAGCATCGTGCCGTCCGCAATGTACGATACATTGCGGACGGCACCAAAAGGTTTTTCGATCAAATCATGTTTTTACAAACATTGCCTTAATGGTGAGAGATATATGATTCGAGTTGTAGATCAGTGTTCCCCGATCTGTGGTCGGTGGACTCTCGGAGGCCCGCGGTGTCATCTCTGGACCATACATAAATGCTAATAACTAAAATAAATATCGAATCTGATATTTTTTGCTGTTTATTTTATTAAGTGAAAGCTGTCCTGGAACTCCTAGGGGTCCGTGGCTGAAATATGTTTGGGATCGCCGTTTTAAAAGTTGTAGAGATTGATAACATACATAATTTATGTGGTAAAACAACGTTTGTCGGGTTTATAAATTTGCACATAAATTAATAAGTTTTTTAATTTCATTATGTGTCACTGAGATATGCAAAATCAAATAAAACATCTTTACTTACAGAGAAACAAAAGAAAATATATTTTTGCAGTTCCCATAACCAATATTACTAGATACTCGCACAACGAGTCTTCAATGTTTCTTTAACGTGATTCATCTGATATTTCATACTAAATAATGTGTATCAATTTTATAGCCTTACAGAACGGTAGAGAAGAATTGTCTCGGATATCTTCGGGATTCTTTAAGAATAGAAAAACGGCAGCACGGCGCTCAGCAAGAGTCACCAGTAAGGCGTCATCCACATCAGCTGAGCAAAAGAAAGGTATTATTCACATTGTATTAAATATATGATCACTTATATAGGCCAACAATGCACCCGCGGCCCAGCAGAAGGTTGGGGGTGTCCATGGGCGGAGGACCGCTTATCCTAGATAAGCCTACTGCTCGTTTGCCTCTCTATTTTCATAAAACAACATCGCTTGCCTAAATTCACAGATTATCGCCCAAATCTTAGAACAGCCGATTCAATCGGATTTTACGCTGAAAATCGGAGGCTCTTAAAAATGCCGCTTGAGCTGTGTTAAAAGCCTAAAACTCAACCAATGCTTGAAATGTGATGCGGTTGACCTTGACGGCCGTGTTCTCTTACCATATTTGCCACCTCCTATGTCCCCTACATCATTAAAAAAAATAAAAAAACATACTGCCTAGCGCAGATATGAATAACAGTTTTATAAAACTTTTTACTAATTTTCACAAAGCGTAAGTTTTTTTAGTTACTACTTTTATATGAACACCGGTAAGCAAACGAGCAAGAGGCTCACATACTTTCGCCCATGGACCTTTTAGATAACTCGTTTGAGATTTTATAGTTGAGGATTTGTTATTTGTTGAGATTGTGGTTGTCTTCAATTTCACAAATTTGTTAAGTGTATCAATATATTATTGTTATTACTTTTCAGTTCACCCACTACCACAGCTGACTCTACGACCGTTGTTCTTCGAGGTACCTTCAACTGATGGTCAAACTCCTTTCTCGGGAAGGTATTGGCTCATGAAGGATATGGAGAAAGTCCTAGAATCCGCCGCATCAGGTATGTTTTATAATATAGCTCCGTACATGTTTTACAACTGAGCGTTTTTTAAAGCATTATGTGCCGTGCACCACCACTTTGTCGAATCAGCTGGGGGGTATTTCCAAACCATAACGACTTGGGACCTGCAAAAATAATAGCGTATTTATCCCTCAAGGGCTGGCAATGCTCCCGCGGCCCTGAAAGACAGTTAATTTACCCAAAACTTACAATAATATTGCCAATAAGCAAAGTCGGTGAAATACCTTAACCGTATTTGCGATGATAATACTAAATCGTTAACAGGATTGCTCAAATCAATGAAATTCGTAAGACGTTGCCAACTTGCGAAAACAAAATAATAATGACGACCAATAAACTTGTAATATTCTCCGTAAATATAAAAAAGGTTGCCAAATTGACTGTTTATATACCCAATTTTTTATTTAAAAAAAAGAAACGATATTACGTATTACCTTATAATAGATCCATCGATTCCTGTTATTTTTACTTTAGCGAACAACGGAGCAGGTGTGTCTCATATATTGTAACATAACATCGTCGCCCATGAACAACTGCGCCACAGTCCGCGCATTGGTTGTGTTGCCGGATTTTTACGCCGCTTAAGCGGCACTTTTAAGGACCTCCGATATCCTCACTCACTCTGAGAAACAGTACAAGTATCGTTTCACGCTGAGTATTCTGTGAGCCCGTAGTACTTTAAATGAGCCGAGCCAATGACTGCGTCAGCATATGCTTCAACATGGTTATTGCATACGAATGATTATTTTTTAAATAATTTCAGGAATAATTATCTCCGGCTGTCCGGGAACGGGAAAGACAGCGCTGATACTCCAGTTAGTAGAGTATTCCTGTTTCGGTCGCAAGAGGAACTTCGAGTACGAGGAACTGAGGGAACAATCGGATATAAGGGAAATGCTTCCGGAAGAAATCGCCGCTGAGATGGTCTCGCATTTGGCATCGCAATTAGTGGCTTACCACTTCTGTCAAGTGAGTTACGTTGTAATAAAAATAATTTTATCTTGCCAATTTCCTTATAAACAGCTTTTGAGAGCCTCGCTGCTAAGTGATTTAATAAGTGAGGGACCATGAAGCGAGAGGTATAATTAAAATTTAATTTATAATTTATTCGGTCTCTGGAAGGGCTTGAAAGTGGCCGGGCGAATGTCTTAATACTGTCTCACCTGTGGGAGATCCATGCTGAAGTATATGCTGACGCACTAATTGGGCCACTCGCTCGAAGAACGGAATACAACGGAAGAAGTGAAACGGTATCTGTACTTGAGTTTCGCAGAGTGAGAGGATATCAGAGGCCCTTAAAAATACCGCTTAATCGTCGCAAAAAGCCGGAAACACAACAAATGCGCAGTCTGTGGCGCAGTTGTCCATGGGCAGCGGTGTTTTGTTACCATATAGGAGCCCCACCTGCTCCGTTGTCCGCTATACTATATATATAAAAAACTTGTTCCTCTGTAAACAAAGTATTGTTTTAACATATTGAAATATCTCAAATATTTGAGTTACACACAATAAAACGAATTCAAATATATAAATAAAGAAACGATATTAATGTTTAATTTTCTACAAATTATTTTAACAATAATTTTAACGTAAATTTATCTGTACTGGCATTATGTTCCACAATGACTTGGCAATCTAAATAATATGTCATCTCAAGAAATTTAATTTAATACTAATCGCTTTACATATGTTTAAAATTGAATAAATTCTCTTACAGGCTGACAACAACAGTACATGCTTGGTAGGGGAGTTCGTTCATTCCTTAGCTGCGCAACTATGCCAAGCACCGAGGCTCCAAGCCTACAGGGAATATTTACTCAGCGAAGCCCACCTCCTCTCGAGTCTCTCACTAAAAGAGTGCATTGCGGATCCAGACTTGTCCTTCGTCAGAGGAATCATAGAGCCCCTAACGATTCTACGTAAAAACGGAAGCATAGACTCCACAAACTGTCTCATTTTAGTCGATGGTCTATGTGAAGCGGAGTACCACCGACCAGATCATGGTTATACAATCGCGTCTTTCCTCTCGAGACACGTCCCAGATATGCCATCGTGGCTTAAAATTGTCGCCACCATTCGGACACAGTTCTTAGAGCTGACCAAGCAGTTGCCGTACACAAGGCTCAGTTTGGACGAATCGGATAACGTGAATAAGGATCTCTTAGAGTACTTCAACGCTAGGGTTCAGCTCGCGCCGATTATAGAAACGAATATCAAAAGCTCAACAGCCAAGACGGAAGGCGTACACAATCCCGTCATGAAGTTCGCCCAGTACGTGCTGCATTTGAGTCAGGGCTCCTTCTTATTCCTCAAACTGATCATGGATCTGCTAGAGCGCAGCCATATTGTCGTCAAATCGTCCAACTACAAAGTGGTACCCATTTCGTTGGCGCAGATATTTCTGCTGCAGTTCAACTTACGTTTCCCCACCGTTCAATCTTTCGAGAAAGTGACGCATATTCTTAGCGTTTGTCTAGCTGCTCTGTACCCCTTGACCCTTGTTGAGGTGTATTATTCCGTGAACGCGCTATTGGTTGATTCGTTTTTGCCCTGGGACGAGTTCTGCCATCGATTCGAATCGCTGCGCGATTTTCTGGTGAAACGCATCGACAATACGTTTATGTTCTTCCATCCGTCGTTCAGGGAATGGCTAATGCGCCGTGATGACAGCGAAAGCTCGAAATTCCTGTGCGATCTCAGGGCTGGTCACTGTGGCATAGCCTTCAGGCTGTCGCGCGTACAGGCACCGTTAGATCCTGAGAAATCTATGGAACTGGGTCATCATATATTGAAAGCGCATATGTATAGGAATCTGGGACCAGCTCAGCTGGGTTTATGTCCGAGGGATTTGCAGGCGACGTTGGTAGCGTCCAGTGCTATTAACGTTGGCGAAGCGATTGCAAATTTGAGGAATATTTACACGCCTAATGTTAAAGTGTCGAGATTGATGCTCTTAGCCGGGGGTTCCCCCAACCAGGTGACCGAATGTCTAGGGAATGCTCCGCTACTGTGTATGTACTCATATCAAGGGATCATTGCAATGGTTGGATTGCTGATAGAATTCGGTGCTGATCTTGAAATGACGAATTCTCAAGGATGCTCAGCACTGTCTTTGGCTTGTCAGAGAGGACATACTGATGTTGCAAGGATGCTTATAGCTTCTGGTAATACCCATTTATTGTTTTTTAATTAAAATATATTATAAAATACATCACATACATATATATCTATATATATATATAGACCTTAATAATTCATATGTTTAATTTTTTTCCTATTTGCATATAAAATATAATAATATAATTATATTAATAAAATATAATTATATACAATGCGGTTTTGATGTCAATCTATTTCCGCAAAGAATTAAGTAGGTATATTATAAACTTTGTATTTAATAAAAATAGTTATTGGAAATATTTTAACTACTAAAACTGTATTTTCATAGACAAGGTTAAATATATAACAAAAAATAACAAAAAAATCGAATAACTAGTCTACATAATAGTGTTAAAATTCAAAAAACTTCTGCTCGTTCGAAGTGATACCACGAGATCATAAAATACTAGCGTCAAACACAATTAAAACGTTCAGTTTTACTGTGTTTCGCTGAGTGAGTAATTGCGGATGTCCTTGAAATGATACCGTTAAGTGGCGTAAAAAAGCCGGCAACACAGCAAGCGCGGTCTTCCATGGCTTTCAATTATCTCTATAGGAGACCCGAATGCTTCGTTGCCCGCTATAGCGTTAAAAATAATTATAGCTTACTTATAATTATAATTGTACAAATTTCAGGCGCTTCCCTAAGCCACACGGACACAGCCGAACAGACCCCACTAGTGCACGCGGCCAAGAACGGTCACCGAGACACAGTCATTTACCTCCTGGGTTGCCAGACCGGGAAAGACGACCGCAATTCCATAGAACTCGATGACGGCAACATTGAACAACTCGTGCCCGGGGCGCGCCACGCTCTAATAGCTGCAGCCCAAAATGGACACCTGGATATTGTTGAGTATCTACTGGACACGGCTGAACTAATCGTAAGTACAATGTAGTAGAAAAAAATTAAAAAACTAAATGAAGCTCGCCCTGTGGCTTTGAGTTGTGGGACAGGACACCGCGACATAATCGCGTTGGCATGATTTGTGAGAAGTACAAGCAAGACGCCACAATATTTTACTAAGTACAACATACGGAGTCTCGTTTTTGATATTCGAGTTTTTTTATAGTATAGCGGACAACAGAGCAGGTGGGTCCCCTATGTGGTAAGAGAACACCGCCGCACATGGGCAACCGCGCCACAGTCTACGCGTTGGTTGTGTTGCCGACTTTTAACGCCACTTAAGCGTCATTTTGAATGGCCTCCGACATCCTCACTCACTCTGCGAAATAACAAGTACCATTTCACGCTGAGTAGTCTGTCAGCCCGTGGTTACATTTCGGACGAGCCGGCCCAATTAGTGGGTCAGCATATGCTTCAGCATAGCTCTCCTATGGGTGAAAGAAAATGAGATAAATGAAAGAAACGGGGGGAAATCTTCGAGTTACGGAGAATTAATATTCTAATCAACGACTCGTAAGGAATAATAAATTTTTCCATTTAATGAGGATTTCGACTAAACGAGGTTCGACTCGTCTTAAAATTTGTTTGTCTTTTCTAGCCGGACGGCATATGCTCAGTTACTGGAGAAACAGCGCTCACGGCTGCCTGTTCCATCGGCGATGCCTCCATCGCAGATGCACTGTTAATACGGGGAGCTACTCCATACTCGCTGAACGCAAGACAAATGTCACCATTGGCTTTAGCTGCTAAGAACGGAAGAACCGCTCTGGTACTGCGTCTATTGAATTCGGGCGCTGATGATGCTGGTTCAGGCGGAAAGAATCCACTGATTTTAGCTGCCGCGGAAGGTCATGCTGATGTATTGGACATTTTACTAGCTCATGGTAAGTTTGGATTTTTTATGGTATAGCATGCAACGGAGCAGGCGGATCTGCTGTATGTTACGAGATAACCGCCGCCCATGGACAACCGCGGTCGCTGTTTTATCGGATTTTACGCCGTTTAAGCGGCATTATTATAAGCGCACCCGATATCCTCACTCACTTTTGAAACATAGTACATACAAGTACTTTCACGCTGGTATTCTGTGAACCCGTGGTATTCTGGTAGACGAACTGGCCCTATTAGTGCGTCTGCATATCCTTCAGCTTGGCTCTTCCACGGGTGTAACTTTGTTAAGATTCGCTGTCAAGCCTTTCCAAAGACCGAATGAATTATATTTTTTTTTATTCAGACTAGTGATCGAACCTAATACCTCTCGCTTCGTGGTAAGCTCATAAGACCACTCAACTACGAAGGTGTCAAAAGACACAAACGTGTCTATTGATATTTCTAAACTGTTTAAAAACAAAAATTATATTTAAACTGTGGAATATTTGATAGATTTTTTCTAATTAAAATGGTTGGCGATTTGTTTTGTTACAGCTAAAGTAGGCTTTATTTTTAATTTCAGGTTCGGACCCCGAAGCGGTGGACTCGGACGGCGTATGCGCACTGGGTTGGGCTGCGCTTCGCTCCCGCATTACGTCTGTCACAGTTCTACTCGATAAAGGAGCACATATCGGTAAATTTCCTATATTCTTTAGCCTAACATTTTCTGCCGCTTTTTTATAGTCTATAATAATTTTATCTCAGAATTAATAACAAAATGAGACCATTTACATTCACCCCCTATCGCTGCTTCTCGCGCTGTCGGCAATAATTCCCTAACTGACTTTAAGTGATACATAATTATGTGCGTCTTAATTAGAATCGTTGCTGCAATCGTACGCCATTTTTATGTAGGTTGTTGCATTTTGAAACGCAGTAAACACGTTTTACTACTCCGGGCGCATGGCGGCCGACGGCAACTGAACGGTTGAGCAGAATTTAATTTCTGCCCTGCCGCTCGCGCTTCCGATCATTTGAAGTCCGCAATAAAAACGTTTTTTTTGGGAATATGTGGGAAGCGTGAGTGGCATTAGCAGTGGCATGAGAAGTATGAATTTGAGAGTGGCATGAGAAGTTTAAATACGAGCTCGTCATGTCCATTTCCGTGCTCACTTCAGCTGAATGTAAATGAAGCATAACAATATTATGTATAAGTATTTTGAAACATCAGAAATAACAATTTTAACAGACACAAACACCTCTCTAGATTATCTTGTTAGATGCTTTCAGTTTCAGAACACTGAAAGAATTTTTCAATTCGGACCTCGATTTCATTTATCTGAAGATGTTATAAAATGTGTAACACATTTTTAACTGTAGCAGATCATTCCAATATAAGTAAAATCTATGTCCAAAGGAGATAGTTGGATTTTAACAATTAATTTCAATTGGTTTAACGAAGTTTTGTCTCGCTTTGTTTTAGTCTAATTCAGCTGTTGTAAATCGGGAAATAGTATTGTGAAATGATTAATTGCAATACTGAACGCCATCTATTATGAGTATTATATATTTTCTGTCTTGTCACCAATATACTGTTCTCAGATCGTGTTTTTAATTTAATTACTAAGTTCAATCAAATAAATTCATTACAACTACAATTAAACCTCATTTAATATTTATACTATTTATTGTATAAAACAATTTGCAGATCAACCGGACGGCAATGGCAGAACACCGTTGGCGCTGGCCTGTGGAGGTTCCGCCGAGCTGGTGGAACTTCTACTCGAGAGAGGTGCCTCGTTAGAGAAAGTGGACCACAGCGGACTTAGACCTTTGGACCGGGCGATCGGTCAGAGAAATGTTCCCGTACGTACTTTTTTAAAATAAAAATCGAAAAAAGCTGAAGGCACACCTAGGACAAGTCCATAGATCATGGACACCCATTACCCCAGCTGGAGACTACTGCAGCCTCCGCTAAAGTAAGAAATTGTCGCTCTTGGACTACAGTGCTACAATCAGCGCTTATGCGCTTAAGCGGTATAATTTCACGCGACATCGCCACTCATTCAGCGGGGCAGTATAAGTACTGCGTCATGTTCGTATTTTACGAGCCCGTGCCATTATATTTGGGACAAAGCGGCCCAACTTTAACGATCCGTGGGAGAGCCAGGCTCAAGTATATACGCAACTAATTTATGTTTAATAATTTTTAAAATACCTTATTTAATATATTTTAATTCATCTTTTTACATAGCCTATTATTCTGTCATACAAATTACTAAACAAATTATTAAAGGTACTCGACTAATGTAATAATTATAGTTTATCAAATTTCTAAAAAAATCTAAATGTGTTTCAGGTGGTAAACTGTTTCTTAAGGAAGGGAGCTAAACTTGGACCCACCACGTGGGTGATGGCCTCGGGCAAACCTGAATTTATGTAAGTTTCTTTATTTATTGCTCGACTATTGTGATTTATCATTCGTAGCATTTCGATGTCTGTCGTTCCACGCCTGGGCGATTTAAAGGATTTTGTGCACCACCACATTGTGGGATCAGCAATGCACAGGTATTTCCAAACCAAAACGACTTTTTATCATATAAGAAATCAAAGTAGCGAGTACAAAATGCCAATTTCATATATGTACAAAGGACCTAATAAAGGTTTTTATTATAATTATTCATGACTCAGTAATTGCGTAGTTAGGAATAATTGTAATGATTATGTAATAATCATTTCTATATAAGTTATTTTTTTAATAATAAATATGAAAATCTCACAATTATGGAACTGCAACTGTTCGCTCTATTGTTTGTAATGTAATCGAAATTTCATCTATATTCTCATTGTATGTTAAATTATTAAAAAATACTTTATTTTTAAATTAGAATTTCACAATCACTTTTAAATGTCATTGACTATACAACCGATTCCAAGCCTACCCAGACCTTAGAAGAACCGGCAACAAACTCAGCAGAATTGTTTAGGCCTTTTAATTTGTTTTAACATTTAATTTATACTAAGTAAAAATTAACAAAACAATGTCTGTTTTGTAGGCTAATTCTCCTAAACAAGCTCCTGGAAGATGGGAATCTGTTGTATCGCAAGAACCGGCCATCGGAGGCGGCTCATCGCTACCAATACGCCCTGAAGAAGATAAACCCTCTGATAAGCGACGAAGGCCAGACGACGCCGGGCGCTCAGCCAGTGCCGCATGAACATGTCTCGGCGTTTGTTCAACTTAAGACCAATTTACTTCTTAATCTGTCTAGATGCAAGAGGAAACTCAATGTAAGTGTATTAAATCTGCTGCCTGTGGAGTAATTTCCAAACAAATACGATTGGGGATTCAAATACGACTTTCAAAAAGAGTATACCTATATCTAGAAGGCCGACAAAGTACCCGCGACACAGAAATTGCTTGAGGTGCCCATGGGCCGAGGACCGCTTATTATAAAGAGAGCCTCCTGCTCGTTTGCCACCGTTTTCATAAAAGAATTGCATCAGCTGGCTGCACAAGTATCCAAACCAATAAACCAAAACTTCAAAAAAGAGCGTACCTATTCCTTTAAGGCCGGCAACGCATCCGCGGCCCTGCAAAGGCTAGGTGTGTTCCATAGCCGGAGGACCGCTTATCATCCGCTTATGCACCTCTTGCAGTGTGTTTTGCATTTTTAATAAAAAATACCTTAGTTAAAAGTGTCTGAATCGGTTTTTATTGTATAGCAGACAAAGGAGCAGATGATTGCCATATATTGTGAGAGAACACTGCCATCCATGAAGAACCGAGCCACAGTCCTCGCTTGCTGTGTAGCGGCTTTTACGCTGCTTAAGTGGTATAATTTCATGGGCTCGGATATACTCACTCAGCAAAATAATTACGATTACCCGGCGTAAAAAGCCGGTAACAACTTGAGTGGACTGTGGCGCAGTTGTCAATGGACGTCGGTGTGTGTTCTTTTACCATATAGGAGACCCACCTGCTCCGACGTCCGCTATATCTTTAAAAATTCTAATAACCACAGCTAGTATATCAATTTTAATAATTTACCATATTTTGTTGACAAAAGTAATTATTCTCCTTTCAGGAACCATCGGAAGCCTATGATTTGGCTGCACGAGCATCACTACTCCGTCCAAATGCGTTTGAATGCGCTTATGCAATGTCTCGTGCGATTCTCGCCCTGAACAAACCCGCGGACGCGCTGCCGCATGCCCGCCGCGCCCTACTACTAGCACCTGCCACGGATTTGTCCGCTTCCAGGACACTCAAAGCGCTCCAACAAGAGATATTAGCGAGGATGAATACACAGCACAGTCTAGATTCCCGGTCTTTGAGAAATTACGACAGTATAAGCCTTAACATGCCTTAGACGAAGAGGCTGAAAATTTTAATAATTTGTATGAATATATTTTTTAATTGTGTGATCAAATTTTACAAAAATTGTGCCTTCACGCCTTATTTTCCGACTAGTAATAATTGTATTGCAATTAACTTATCTTGTAATAGAATTTATGAAATACTTATTTACTGTGAATAAAATATCATTTTTTGATGTTTCAAAATTACAAAAACATATAAAAAAACATAAATTCTGCTATATCTATTTAATATTTTATAATGCCAAACGTGTTGAAGAACTTAACTAAAATAAGTCGGGCAACTGTGAATTATAGTTGTTTTACTCTACATATCTAGCCTAAACGACAATTCTATTTTTCTTTATAAAAGAATAATTTTTTTTTAGAAACTGTTTGTGCATTAACGATCGAAATCGAAGCGAATTATGAACTTTTGGTTTTAACTATTTTAAAATATATTTAATATATGCTAAGCCTTATATAAATCTTAGCCAGTTTTCGTTGTAAATTTATAAACCAAGAACGGGCTCACCAATCTAAAGCAATGTTTATTTAGGCTTTGTTTGGACTGTTGAGTAGATTCGTTTACGGGAAGTTCATACATCGTTCTTCTATGATCACGTTTCTAGTACCAAACGAAATCAATATGGCGATCATTTTGTTAATGGGGATTTTACTGTCAAATTGAAACTTTATACGTAGCGAAGCATCGTATATATTCAGTAACATCGTGTTTCCTTTAAACAAAATTTTCCTATATTTTATTATATTAGACAAAAATTATAAATATCCTGTTTATATTTATAATGTTTTCTGAGTTGTATATTTGACTTTTGAGTGCGGTTTGTTTGGTTTTTACTTACGACGTATTTTAAGTATATATGTGATCCAATTAAATTTTGTGTAAATATGCCTTTTTCCTATTGAAATTGTATTCCACGTGTACAGTTTTTTAGTTTAACTGCTCGAATATTCACTTGCCATTGTTATGTTTCTTACCAATACGCAATAAAACTTAATTTATTCATAAAAACTGCTAAAATACTTCGAAATATTTAAAATTCTAATTATTTTATGCACAGAATACAAGAACTTGTATGTGTTTCACTGAGTAAGGTTCTTGAAGTGCTGATTTCAGTCTAGTGTCCCTGAGCGAAGATAATTTTACCATCATCAGTCTGCTATATAGTAAAATTCATATTTTTTTTCAAATAAGAGTTGTTCCTTTCTTTTTGTTA
>DWCF01000348.1:0-50036 GCA_018230265.1 Delias oraia
AGGAGGCCTATATCCAGCAGTGGACGTCCTATGGCTGAAATGATGATGATGATGATGATCATGACATCCCAATACGGTGGCAATATAGAAAGGGAGAAATTGGTTCCAGGTGGTTGGCAATCCGTATTGGATGGCTCCGGAGATGATGAACGGAAACGTGTATGACGAGAAGGTGGACGTCTTCTCCTTCGGCATCATTCTGTGCGAGGTGCGTGTATATTAACGTAAACAAAACATTAATATAAAATAAGGATACACAAAAATTATAAGGGTTCGTTTTAAAAGGTGGTAACGCCTCCCATACACGAACTAACACTACTTTCTTTAGTATTTTGTTTCTGTAAAAGGACGCCACCGCCCATAAACAACCCTGTCATATTCCGAGAATTGATTGTGTTGTCGGATTTTTACGCCGCTTAAACGGCATTTTTACAGGCCTCCGATACCCAACTACCATTTCAGGCTGAGTATTCTGTAAGCCCGTGGTATCACTTCAGACGAGCTGGTCCAATAAGTGCGTTAGTCTATTATTCAGCATGGCTCGTCCACGGGTGCGACGGTATTAATTTCTCTCAAATTATTAAGAAAAAGTTTGGACCACCCATACAATAACCAATTGAAAATATGAAAATCAAATTTTGCTTGCAAACATGAATTAAAATAAGATCTACAGCTAAGTTCCCACCAACGGACCAGAAAAGTCTTTCTTTAAAAAGTCTTTTGAATGCGGCCAGGCTCTTACAGTTGCGGAAGATGTTTTATTTTTACTTAAGGAACAACAATCAGTATAAAACATTACAAAATTAAAATATAAGGGATAATTTAATAACGATGCCAACAACTTTGCTATTCTCAGATTAAAAGATACAAGATAAAAATTATAACGCGAGGATAAAGTACAAAATCGGTAATAAAAGTGAAAGAAATTAATGAGTTTCAATCCCATTTCAACAAATTGTTTATTGCAGGACTCAAACGTGCTCGGCTTTGATATGCCAACATGATCATTTATAATCTTATAAGACGTACAAAAAAATCTTACAAATATAGACACATATTAGACCGTTCCTAGAATAATTTGTAGAAGTCACAGAGGGCTCCCACATAACCTACGTAGTAACTTTACTGCGTAGGTAAATAGACAAAGTGCAATTTTAAAGTTTTAAGGGTATATTGCTGGGTGTATGGCCAGTTAAAGCTTTCGCTCTGTGAAATAAGAGAGTGCTACAAATGCAGATGGACCACGCCCGGTTGCTGTTTCACTAGTCCAACTAGTGTTTACCTACCTGGTCCAGTGAGACAACAGCTGGTGACGGTCAAGACGACTGGCAGACGAAGGGTTGAAGATCTTCGTACGATGAATGCCATTTACGGAGTAATTCGCACCATTTTTGTTAGAGGATGACTCACTTATTCTCACCAAGTTCGCCGATTCCTCGAAATTCGCCCATAACATGTTATAAAGTGTCATTCAAGTAGAAGTGTGTGTGAAGTGTGTTTAGTTTTTATATGACTTTACTTTTTTAAATTCTATAGCGCACAACGGAGCAGGTGGGTCTCCCATATGGTAAGAGAACACCGCCGCCCATCACCAACCGCATTTAAGGGCTAAGTACCGTTTCAAGTACAACTACCATTTCACGCTGTGTATTCTGTGAGCCCGTGGTATCACGTGGGACGTCCCAGCACAATGAGTGCGTCAGTATATTTAGCGTTTCTTTTTCACTGGTGCGACAGTGTTTAAACACTCGCCCGGCCACTTGACATACTTGCCGGGCTTGAGGCCCTTCGAGAGACCGAATAAATTATATATTGAATTATAATTGTCTGAACCGGGTTTTGATATCGATAGCTCTCGCTTCATGGCAGACTTATAAACCTTTTAGCTACGAGGCTTTCTCACTTTTACAATTTTCCCAAAGTCAAAAGTCATTATCGCACATCACGCCCAGATGCAAGAAGAGAGGAGAAACTCAGCTGAGTTTTTGTTTGTATGTTAATGAAATTTAAAATGTTATAGTCTTAAGTGATGATCTGTCAAGAACTGTACGACTTCAGATAATCGGACGCGTGTCGGCCGACCCGGACTTTCTGCCGCGCCGCACCGATTTCGGCCTGAACGAGGTGCTCTTCTACGAGAAGTTCTGCAGAAAATGTCCGGAAACCTTCTACCGCCTGGCCTTCTTGGCCTGTCATCTGGACCCAGACACCAGGTAAGTTTTCGTATTGTTGTACCATTTGCTGATTGAAGGCACATTGAGCAATATTTTATAAATATTGTCATAGAGTGAGCTAAAGTTGAAGATTGTAACTTCTAAGAGGACATTTTTTTTATTGATTTAATTTAGCGTTTCACAGAATTCATTTGTGTTGGATCAAGCTAATTTTGCTAAAATGATAAGCAATTTAATATAAATCTACGCAGTTACTGTGAAATGTATGTTTCCTTTACAGACCACCGTTCGAAGTCATGGAGATTTGGTTGGAGTCCCTTGTGATGCACCTATCGAACCCTGGGCCTTTGCCCCCAACGCTTTTAGCCGATATTCTCCAATACACACACCGGGCCACGAGTCGGGAGCATGGCACTCCGGAATGCTCGCAAAACTCAGATAATGGGATATTCTGCGCCAACGGGACCGGATGCAGCTGCGAGGACTTGAACCAAGGATCCTGGAAGGAGGGAGTCGTCAAAGTGAGGCGTTCACATATGCCTTTAAGCACTTCTCATTGGCTTCTTTAGTTTTTTTATTATGGAAACGGAGGCAAACGAGCGGGAGGCTCCTCATGACGAACGGTCCTGCGTCCGTGGATACCCCTAACCTTTGCGTGCGTTGCCAGCCTTTGAGGAATAGGTGCGCGGTAGAAATCTGATTCCACAGAACCGTTGCCGTTTTGTTTTCAGACTATCATACTACTTAATACGATTTCCTTCTGTTTGGTATATAATAATCTTGTGATGTGGAGAACAGTCAATTAACACAATCAGTTTCTCTGTAAATAAAGAATTATTTATTTCTTTTTAACATGGAAATCTAACAGCTAAATGAAATAAAGAAAAAAACCCGAGGTAATGATTCCACGTAAAGTAGGCATTGAGACGTCGAGTTGCGGGAAATAGCCCGCGCCACCAACGCCATAATCGTTGAATGAAAAGCATAGGTTTTTGTCGCCTTTCAGTCGCAGTCGAACGCGGCCATCGCCTGTGCGCTGAGCGGGCGCGCGCTGGGCAAGTGCGTGTCGGCGAGCCACATCGCGCCGCGGCTCGTCACGCTGACGGAGTCGTCGCGGCTGGCTCGTCTCTCGCGCTCGCACCACGCGCTGGCCCCCGGCTACATCCTGCGCGCAGACGGACACAGCATTAACATCACCAAGGTACGCTGTGATGACGTTAATGATTTCCTCTTCAAGGATAACCTGTACCTATGGCATAGAAACCTATCATAATAACAAATTATCTAAATCTAGTGGATCTGGCAGACGTCGTTCTGCCCAAAGCTACGCAAAGCTACCGGGTCCAATTATGGAGTCTCAGGAATCCAGGTGCCAACTAAACCCGAAAAAGAGATACCGTTCCCCGAACCCGTTCTTGAGTTATAAATAGATAAACTAACACGACTTTATATATATATAAATGAACTTTATTGAATAGCAATAAAGTTCAAAGTGACTATACATTTTGGTTAGAAAATGTTTGTAAAGAAAAAGTAAAAAGGTTGTTTTTAGTAGTTTTCTGGAAATAATTCGATTTTTTCTCACCGTCATAATCATCCTTGGACTGCAATGAACATTGAAGACGATGAATTGGCCAAACTGGTCCAATTTTGAGGGTTCTTTTTTATGTATAGATAGAAAGCGAGCTTGATGATGATGTGACAACTCGTTTAACTGAAGCGCATGCACATTCCAGGTGGATGACATATCCGAATGGCTGGACCCACCTCCTCTGAAACGAACGAGTCCAGACTCGCACCTCAACAACTTACTCAACGATCATAAAACTAGGAAAATAGAAGACCACCTGCCGGCGTTCTTGCGGAACCAATCCGTCGAAGGGTTGGAGACGGAAGACAAGCATAAGACTCCGCCGCTCTTTTACCGGCATTTCAGCAACCCATCCAATTGCGATCCGCATAACGACACGGACAACTCGTCAGACGACGAGCTCGACATCCAGATCGAGTGTCACCCCAAAATAATCACCGACATCGTCAAGAGCAACATCCTCGCGCAGAGAGCTAGCTACGACTTCACCTGCGCTGACGCCGACAAGGACAAGAAAGCGGATCCCAAGTGCGAGAGGAACTCGCTCGCGAAGAAGTTGCTCATGTCCCCGAAGCTTAGCAGGCTGTTCAAGCCCAGCGCGGAGCCGAAGGAAGAGGACAAGTCGAAGAGCAAGTTTTTCGTACAGAGGCCGGCCTCGCCCAGGTATCGGGTGAGGCCCAGCGGGGAGGAAGCCCTCAGCAAGGATGTTCTGAAGAGCGATTTGAAACTGGCGAGCCTGGGGAAACCCATGACGCCGATATTCCGCAGGAGCATAGGTGACAAGCAGGACTTCGAAGCGAGGTACAGTTATCGGGATAAAAAGGAGAAATTGGATAGGCGGAAAATGGAGCCGGCCAGAAATTTGACCCCACTGCTCGAGAAGAAGGATGAGAAACCGAAGAAAAGGGAGGGCATCACGCGCAGCAACTACGTGCGGCTGGCGAACCTCAAGATCAGCAAGGAACTGGAGCCGCGGGCCGAGGAACGCAAGTCGCCGCCCGAGAGGGTTCTCTAGCAGCTACCGCCGATTGCCTGAAACGTATTCAGTTGTAAAGCTAATCCTGAAGCCCTTTTAACTGCAATCGTGCCTCAAGTGTCATAAGTTTGTCGGTGAGCACCGAAACGAATGATTCTCTTGGTTACTATTATTACATCGGCGAATCTGGGATGAATTTTTGACAGATCGCGGTAAAGATGAGCTAGGGCCGAGATTATCTTTTAGGTTAGTGGTCCATAGTGACCGGTGGCCTACCGCTTCGTATGTTATAGTGTTCCTTCCGCAATTAGAGTTTATCCCTGCCGTCGGCTTCGAGTTATTTACAATGTTATTGTCGTCCGGCCGCCGGCAACTGTATAGCTTGACTTCGTATATTACTTGATTGATTATTGAATAAATAAGCTCGATTAAACACGGGGCTGATATGAGGACCTGCTTTGATTAATAGCTAGAGCTGTATTTCATCAGCGAACATCGAAGTGCAATTCCAACTGAGCGTTTCAAGACATTTTGTGCCACGTACCACCACTGTGGAATCAGCTTCCTTTAGATGCATTTCCTAACCAACACGACTTGGGACCTTCAAAAACAGAGCAAAGGCCTTTAAGGCCGGCTACGCACCCGGGGCTCTGCAAGGGCTAGGGTGTCAATGGGTAAAAGACCGCTTATCCTTGGTGAGGTTCTTTATGCCACCCTAAGAAAAATCTTGCGCGTGTCCATCTTCTGCACGCACTAAAGTAAGTTAATTGCAATACGTATTCTTATTATAATATAATTTTTATATTGGGTGTAAAATGTAATAAAAGTATAAAGTCAAGTTATATCGACGCTCTTGCCAAGCTAGATCTATACAGTTGTTATGTATTTAGTGTTATTCGCTCGGAACGGAAATTTAAACTAAATATACCTACTCATTTTTGAATATTTTTTCCACTAAAGTATATTAGAGAAATTGTATCACCATTTGAATTGTGACTTAATGAGTCTTGTAATTAATTCCTTACTCATAAGACGTTGATCAACGTCATTCATACAGTGTTCTGTCTCTTTTGCAAGAACAATCGCACGTGTGACAGAGCATTTGAGAGAATTCAAGTTGAGTGGGAGGGTTTGTGGAGGTGGATGTATACAATGTTTTGTGGAATAGTATTTTTTGCAATATGATTGGACTGATGTTGAGAAAATTATATATTTGATTGTGTGTTACGCTTGAAAAATGTTTGATCGCTACAGAATAGTGTGATTCTGACACAGGTAATTGCAACCGTTGCGATCAATTTTGATACAGTTGTTAAACGTTGACGTTTTATACAAATATACAATGTTCCATAGATTTTGTACTCTGTTTAATGCAGCAGCTAGTGGTTAGCTTCGCTGGTGCCTTTGTCTGATGGCTGAGAAGGTTATCTTGGTAAATAATCGCTATAATTCCACCCATTAAGTCTACCTTAAATTGCAGACAACTGATATATATTATTTTGTATAATGTTTTGCTGAAATAGTTTAAGACGTAAAAATAATTTTTCTTGAATTTACACAAAATTACTCTAATAATGTGCAAATTAAATTTCAATCAGAATATAAAATTAAAACAAAAGAAGGACCAGCACCTATATTACGTTAAAATAAAGCTTCTTATATAAAGAAGCGGAGTGAAAAGTAGGTGAACCATGATCTGATGCCAGTGGTGCCACCTATCGTAATTGCTAAACATTTAAGATATGATTTTTTTTGCATTCCGCCTTTTCTTATTTTGGCAAAGTTGAATATGCATATTGGGAACGCTCTCTAGTGCCAATGTAAAGTAAGCAATAAGAGTTTTTTTATATTATCATTATGAATGAATATTGTCTTCGGATTTTTAGGGCAGTGTTTATATTTACATAAGTTTATTTGGTTAACATACATTAACAGCTCGAATAAAGTCTTTTGTAAGTAAATTTAAGGCTGATTTTTGTTCAGGGTGCCATTTTATATGAGTTAAGATTTCTAGTGCCTATTTGAAATGTTTATTTGAATAGAAAACCACCTACGTGGTGTATTATCAAAGTTAGCTCCAATTTGATTTTTTGCCACAGACTTGGTTAGTTAGTCTAAGGTTAGTCTGGGAAATTTGGACAAAATTGGTTTAAAAATATATAAAAAAGTGGCTTATATCTATATGATTCTATGAATAGATTGGAGTTAATTTAATGTGACCTGTTCAGACTCTTATGCCATGTAGATGTAAGCTTTTTTGTTTCATTTATCATTTCACATCCCTGCTCATAGTTTTATATTGTCTGTGATACATTTTTTTAGAAAATGTTGCATTAACGAGTATTAATGATAGATTGTAATTAAGGTGTATTATTAATAAACGTCGCACTATCTACAGAGTTAACAGATTAACCGCTAACATCGAGGTTTCCGTCTCCTAGCATTCCGAATCTTTATACTGTTTGTAAGTACAAAAATAAAAGATATATTCAATACAACTGGTTATTTTACTTATAAAAATATTTTTGTATGTGGAAGCACCAGATCTGCCCTATCTACCCGGAGCTTATATTGATTTTCCAAGGTTTGAATCCAGAACCAAAATTATGAACAATAATCTAAAGATTACAGACTGCTTACAAACGCGCTCAAATCATAGTAGTCCATATAAGACTGTAAGAGCAGCACTGCAATAAGGCAACTATCATTGAAATAATCACGGATCTATAATAACTCTATACGCGGGGACAAGCCACAGCGCTGGACGCATAAAGAGGTAGTAATAATTATTGTAAAAAATAAATGTTTAGTATTTTCGATTGAACGGTAGCAAAGATATAGAAATAGAACCTTAATTTAATCACACAATGTTCCAATTCCTCAACTTTGTCAGTTTAAAGGGTAAAATAAAATAACACGAACTCACAAAATATTATTTATTAATAAAAAGATTATGGTGTCTTTGACACAATAGTTTTAACAAATAAAACGTCTAAAAGTATAATCAAATAAATTACTATAAATAGGAATAAACATATTGTCTAATTTGGACAAGATACACGGGTTTCCATAGAACTTATCATAAATGATGAATTTTGGCACGTATGTGTGTCATCATCATCATCGTAATGTTCATTTCGAGTCGGACAGTGTGTTAAGTATGTACTTCATATACCGAAACAAATGCTCTGAGATAAGTTAAGATACTATTTTTTGGCTCGCCCCTCGCGCGCGTTCATCTATAAAGACAGCTCTGGCCCACGGCGAGAAACGATAAAAAATGACACTTACTCTTAGGCTGGGTCCTGTAAGCAAGCTGTTCGCCGCCGATAACATCTATTGTCATTTCCATACAAAACCGCAAATTTACTCAATTTGCCCTTGAATCTACTGCCAAACTGAATTTCCGACGCCGGGCAGGCACTATAAATAAACGGATTTTATAGTTCAAGTAACTATTGATTTTGATGACGTCACTCCTCATCGCCCGACACTGCATGCCCAGATGCACCGCGCGGCCTTTGCGCTTTTATAAAGAGGTTATATAGTTGTCTTTGGTTAGTTAAACTTTTTTTACCTAATAAATATAAATTATTTTAATGAAACCACGCTATGTGCGATGAATGGAATAGTTGCGATTACATAGGTAATATTAATTTGTATGTATACAATAATTACTTATACATAGTTTCAGACATGTATTTCTTAACACTAAAGGGAACTGTTCAGCGGGCGGCCGGTCTTTATACAATTTATGTAAAGCATACGAAATTAAGAACTTTATTCAAGCCTCAAATCAATGAAAATAAAAGAAAATTAATAATAATAAACGATGAAAATACGAATTGAATGAGGGAACATAGCTAATTACATATATTTTTTTCAATTTTATTGATATATTAAAATATATGTTCGTAAAGTTCCCGGGTAGCGTGAAGAGCCGAATCCACCCGCCTTCCTAATACAAGAACAAGCATTTCCCAAGATATGTGTCTATGTGGTATTTGACGTAACAATAGTGACCGTGCGAATTATCCAAGTGTAAATTACGAAAAAATAAATGCAACTTTTAATACCTAAGAGGAGATGTAATGTAAAATTGTTCTAAAACTTATTTTACTAGTTCATTTTATCAATCTAAGGCTCGCTACCGACAGACGACTTTATGATTAAATAGGGTACACAATTCTTTCGTATAAACTACATAATAAGTTAAATTTATTAATGTGAAAATGTTTCTTAAACGCTCTATCACTTTCCCGCTGATGGGTAATTGTTGATGCATGAACGTGACAACACTTTCGGTAGCCTCGAAAGAACATTAAGTCGCCCGCAAGTATTGAGCTTGAAGGTACAAGAGTCTACTCAGCGAACTCTATTAAGATAACAGCATTTAAATTCGATCCAAACTCACTCCGCTGTGTACATTCGATGTTCGTTTTAGGCTATCCTTAGTAGCCCCTAAAAGACAATTGTAATAACCGTTACTCTGAACATATTCACCCTAGCATTATAGCACCGGCCTTAACATCTAAGCGCCAAAGTGTATCGAGCGCGGCTGACGGAAATATAGAGCCACGATCGAACGGATAACACGACACTGCCGCGATATTAGACTACAAAAATTCCGCTGCAGACTATTGAACAAATCCTCCAAACAATGCCCGCGATAAATGCAGCAGAACATGCAGAGAATACGTGTAGTATGGCCCCGTCCAATAATCACGTGAGCCTTGAAATATGATTTAATAAAACTTCGTGATTTGAATACTGGCGACTTCTAAACTAAAAATAGGATTATACTTTTTACTTGTATTTAAATAAATAATTGTAAAATATTAAGATTCTTTGTAGGTACTAAAGATACACGTGATGTTGGATGGGGAGGCAGTCTTCATCTGACAAACTACACACGCCTCTGGCGATTATGTTAAACAATCTTTATATAATAATCTGCAAGATTCGATGACGACAATATCGCGCTTCGTGCTAAGTCAATATTGCGCAGCCCGTTCGCTCACAACGCATACTTCCATTAACCGCATCTTAAATTCCAGCTCTGTGAGAATATTAAATTACACGCATTTTTTAGCACATTCACCTGCAGTAGGAACTGAAATTTTACGAAAAATAGTCCAGCATCGATGTCGCTTCCTCCCCTTACGTTCCCTTATGAATATTACTAAGAATTTTACATCTTAATATTATTATCTATCTACTTCAGGTCATTTAAATACGTTGGCACTAAAAGGTAGACTACAACCACCTGGGGGTTAATTGACAGCTAGACAGGTTGCCGGTGAGGGCCTTTTCGAATCCTCACCCACCACCGTAAGTACTACAAAACGACCGTTGTCACAGTAGGCTATATTTTCCATACCAAAACTAATTCGGTACCGTTAAGCGACTGAGACATTCTTTATTGATTCGGTTTAATGGATCATATAGAAAAGTTTACATAACTGCGAAGTGAACACAGCTGAACAAAATATTAACATTTAATCAGATCAGAATCGGTTACACGCACCAGCGTTCTTATTAAAAAAACTGTAAAAATATTTCTCCACGCTCTACTCTGACGTTAAGCGGAGATGGCGACTGGGATAAAACTATATTTTTTTGTCTCCAGCGAAACTGGTCCAACAATTGCCGGACTAGCGTAGTACCTGCGATGAATGCGACTATCGTATCTAGGAGTTTCACAAGAGTTCTCCAAAAAGGTGTCCAAAATTGACTAGCATTGGCAGTGGGTGGGGTGAGGCGCGACTAGCGCGGCGGTGAAGCGGCCGCGATTCGCTGCCGCAGCCGAGCGAACTTGCCATGCACCAGCCGCAGCTGGGTGCGCAGCCGCGTGGAGAGCTCCCTCTGCAGCGCCTGCACCTCGATCAGCTCGCGACGCAGCTGTTGATAATCGGACCGAACCTGAATGGAAATATCGGCGTTGGACGCGACTTTCAAAAAATTTAAAAGAAAAACAACGAACCCGTCCTAAAAGCCATTTAGGTGTTACCAATTCTAAAATTATACATCGGAATATCGATAACTCGTAACCCTCATTAATCGAAAAAAATGCTATTCCCTTCCGATGAAGCTCTAAATACGCGGTATCTTCAATAAATTAGACTTTCTAGCTCGAACAAAATGTTATTTCCCTATGAGGCGTTGATAAGAATATTTAATGTCGGTAACTCGAATTTTTAAAACGAGACTCCGTAAGTCGTAGTTGGTCAAATGTTGTGGCGTATTCTTGAACTTCTCTGAAATAATGCAATAAAATTTTTATTTTACTTATTTGAACAGCATGATTTAGTTTGTTTTTCGTTTGTTTCGATCCGTTTAGTTTTTTGTATTTGTTTAACTTTGTTGTTTAATTTTAACTTCATAAGTCGAAAAATATTTGGCAAATAAATCCTATGTATTTCCAAATTCTCGTTAACTTGAAAACTCATTACTCGAATTTCCCTTGACATTCGAGTTATCAAGATCCCACTGTATTACTCCTTTACATCTGGAAACACATACATGGCTTGCGCATAAAAAATATGTACCAACATTTAACTCTAATTTGAAATATCATTTATTAATTGATTCAATTTAAGTTTAAATATATTTAGGTACAGATTTTTAATGAGGACAAAATTGTATGTTTTAAGTACATACACAACACAAGCTGAAAGGGAACTAATAACTTCATAGTGAAGGTAAATGATATGAGCATGGTCTCCCATGTGAAGTAGTGTGTGATGTGACACTGCCAAGTCAAAAATAGTTGAGCTAAAGAGTAGCTGGTTAATATAACTAAGCATAATTATTCTCATTAAAATTATTATTATTATTATTCTAAATTCTTAAAGGTCATAATCATTATTTACCTCACAATGGCGAACAGTGAAGTAAAATAATAAATAAAAAACTACAAATAGTTGTGTTCTATCAGTTCACTTGTGTAACAGATAAACAAGGTAAGTTATTATATATTAAGTATTGCAGTAACAATTATCCAGCTACCCTGAGTCCTAATTGTTTCCATTACGGCAACTCCTGCAACAGAACTAGAAGCCCTGATAAAGCAACACTGGTTCCTGTTGAATAGGCCTTCACTAGGGCTTAAACTTTGTACCACATTCAAGCCCCTCTTTCAACTAATGTCAACAAGCAACATACAGTTTGCCATTTCTATATATACTCAATCCTTATAAAGTAGATATCTCAAATTTTGGCTAAGTAACATCTCATATTATAAAATCAGCATTGCAAGTCATTTGAATGCAATGCTTTCTGTTGAATATCTTTTCAATTAGCAAAATGGCAAGCTATATAAATAGACAACAGAAACTTAACATTCTCTGACCTGTCCTCAACACAATAACGCAAGGTGCTGAAAAAATAAATATTTTCCTTTTCATATAAATCTTTATGAAAATATTTTTCTGAAGGACAATGGACAAAAAGGACAAATGGACCCCAATATTAAATAGTAATGAGCATTGTTATTTTAAAATTTGAAAGAATTCTAGGCTACTTTTATCCTAATGTTATTAATTGTTTATAATTTCTATTATATTTATACCCATTTCACTAAAGTATGAACTGTTCACTTTTGACTTCCATCATTCCAATAAATACTGAGGAATGTAAATGAGTATGTAAATGTAAAATAAACACACATTACTAACTGTTGACTCATGTCTATTGACTTTGTGTTAAACACAATGCTTAAGTGATAATTATATTACAAAGTAAATTAATTTCCTGTTTTCAGTTAAAACTTACCTCTGAAACAGATTTCAGTAAATTAACAATACAGACATCCTGGTTATTGATGGCAGCAATTTCCTTCCCTCCGCCATTAAGTTTCCACTCCATCAGATCAAGTTGCTCATTTGTTTGTTTTACCTATTTAACAGTTTATGTACGGCTTTTTAGTGTACGATTTCCATTACATATTATTTTATTACATTTCCATAAAATTTAGTAAAACCGGAAGACTATTATTAAAATACTACGTTAACTTTATATGTGGTAGTTCAAAGTTACCTAAGCGTATTTTGTAGAAGGTAAAATAATTAGGCACTCGGGTATTATTTATGATAGGGAAGCGGCTGGTTGACCTACATTAACTCATCTGTAATGACATAGAGATTTGGGCAAGTATAATGTTATCAATCTTATATCTTACCGTGTCGTCAAGTTCTTCAATTGTGACCTCTTTTTCTGTCATTTTCACTAACGATTTGGTAATTTATTAAATTTTACAAAAATTTAGACTTAAGAGCGAACCATTTTCCTTGAACAAAAACACAAATGTGAAGATTATCATTGCGTCGATTGACACACTGACTGACAATTACCCCTTGAAGGAAAGTAAAAACCATTAGCGCTGTCACTGCCAAGTATTGCCTAGTCTTCAAAGGACGCGTTCCAGTGGACGCTCAAAATGCTCATATTTTCTTAAAGTATTGAGCATTTTGAGTGTCTAGTGGAACGCACCAGAAGTAAAGAGCAGACTGCCAACTTCGACATTTTTTAAACATATACGGCCTTATTATTTAATAGAATAATAATTTAAATTTTAATATACTCGGCTATCAAAAAAGTTACTTCGTATGACGAATTTTTTAGTATGAGGTCAGGAGAGAAAACTTGAAGGGCAGTATATTTCTGTTTTTTTTTAGAAGGGCTATTTGCTGCCGGCCATACAGCCATCACAGCTTCACACGGTCTTTTGGGGCGTGTATTGATTTTTAGCCGCGACTAGCGCAAGGGCGTCTCCTGCGAGACACCAACCTCTGCTTGAGCCATTGCGGGGGCATTGGCCGCCGGAGCAGCCGGTCGAAAGCTCACCAACGTTAGACTGGTGACGAAGCTAGGTCCTCGCCTCGTATCCGGTGGAGGCGGTTGTTATCGCGGTCGCTACACAGAACCCTAACAACTAAGTTTATGTTATTATCCTCTAAATTTCTGGACTTCCATTAAGTTGATACATAAATATTTTGTTATCAATCCCTTTGTTGCTGTTTCATTTCATAAGGTGAGTAAATAAGTAAACGTTATGAATCATATACATTTATTTGTCTTTATAAACATGTAGACAATCACAAGAGAGTAGTGAAAGTTGTCACCGCTTAAATTTCGAACCGAGTGCTTTTACAATATAACCAGAGATCATTTTGTATTGTTACTACTAATAGAGAATGTAATTGGTAGCCTCAGAATCATTATTCCTCAGTGTTCTGTTGAGATAGCTAATTCGCCAATTGCGAAGTAATTGCACATGCATATCGCTCGCTCCTAACATTGAACATTCAGTAGTATATTAGTAATACTATAACTCCTACGTAAATATGTATTACTTTAATAATAAAACAAACTTTGTACAAATTAACTCCACGATCTAGACGGGCGGAATGGCGTAACTGGTGTCGCCGCACAAACTTAATTTGTCAGTAAATAACAGGACCAATCAGCAATTGGCTTTTTGTGACACCTGCTACGTGCATCTCGCTTTTCTAAGTGTTACATACAAATATGTATAGGTATTTTACACCTTATCAGCCGTGCAAAATTATTAGACTAAGACAAGAGTTTTATTGCACCGCTGATTTGGTATATTGGCTGCTTAAAATACAAATTAAAGGTACAAATTAAAGGTTACTTAAAGGTAAAGGTGACTGGTGGTCAGTGTCCATGTCATTAATCACTTACTAAGTATCACTTTTTATGTCTTAAAATTGGTTTTGATATATTTTCATTTTTTATTGCAAAATGGTTATGGTTGGTTTACACGTGGCTTTATTACCCTCAATCACTTTACGATCCTCTTTGATATTTTCAATATTTTCTTACTAAAAATTCACACACCTATTCAATAATTAAAATAATTTATCAAAATCCAGGTAGCCCCGATTGGTTTTGCTTCTTTAGACCACAATAAAGTTACATTCATCAATAGCGGGTAGCTGGGCTACAACTAACACTTTCATGTCCATACAAATAGTTTTACATCAGAAAGTCTCTTCCATTTCGGACCATCAAACTCCATTTACCCCCAACAAATAAAAAAATATTTTGGCAAGCACCTACTTATTCGGATAAAATATACATAAAAACTACAACTTATACAATGGTAAACTATTTCTCAATCAAATAATTTCAAGTCCACTTTCAATCACATTCTTTTGATGTGATCGAAATAATCAGTAAATTTAGTGTTAAATCTTTTTCGCTCTTATTCACACCTTCACCATACTTGTTAATTTTCAATTCAATATATAAATCGAAATCCTTACATCCACTATCAGTCAGTACCGCGTTTCGAATCCGATAATTTACATAAGACTAAAATATTTATCGAGAAAGTACACCAAGCTGGGTACAAAATCGTATAAAATAAGACATGTAACTCGAAATTAATTGAAGAAAAAAAACGCTTGAAATTCTAAAATCACAATATTTTTTGTCTCCTATAGATAGAGATGTTTTCTCGGATTTGATTATATTTACGAATTTAATTTTGGCTCAATGTGAATGTGTTTTCTTCTCTTACAGGAAAACCGAGTAAACGACAAAACCGAGAATAGGCTGGCGAATGGGAAACGCGGCGGGCGGACGCGTGACTTTATGTGTATTTGGTCGAGCATAGATCATCAAGCATCCTTCACAATAGGCAAAATAATATTAATAAACCCTAAACAGAACATTATCAAATAAATCAGCCTACTTAACAGTTATAATCTACAAGCTCCAAGACATCGTGAACTAATACACAATTATGTGCATTCAATATAATACAAGTAGACTATGCTCGGACACACATTTAATGGAAAACAAAGATATGACTAAACTATAATAATATTCGACTATTTTACATTCCACAGACTATGCTCTATGCTCAACCTTTTATCACCACAGGACATCGATCAGTTCACTGCCGAGCATAGAGACTGTAGACTATATTAACCTTACAATGTTTACGTCTGACCAATCCGCCCCATAGACAAGTCTTTCGCATATTGTAGTCTATGGGCGGACACCGCGTGGTCCCGAACCGTATATAAAGGAACTGTATGGGTCTATTATCTATGATCTATGAGTATGCTCACTTCATATCAGCCGTGTCGAACTTGTGCTCTTTCACAGACACCGCGTCTGAGGCGAGTGTCTCCTTCAGGTGCTCGACACAGTTCTTTGGGATTAGCGTACCTACAATTAAATAGAGAACATTTCCAAATAAATAAAATATACCGTGGAATCTCGAGCAGTCGAACATTTTTTCGTTTTTGCTGAGCGAGATTAATTGGAGCCCAACTCGTCAAGTTTGTTATCTGCCTACGAGGCGTTCATGGGAATTCTCTGCTAAACAAATTTCAAAAGCGAGACTCTAACTCGTACATAGCTAGTCAAGTAAATGGAGCGTGTCCTACCCCAGGCCGAGATTCTAGTGTGCCATAAGCCCACATCGAACAGTTGTTTAACTTTCAACTCTAAATAACTCCAAATTTTCTTCACTCGAAAACTCGACTTTTTTTAGCATTTCCGTCTCTTTAAAAAAAGGTTAAAAGGGTGAGCAGATTAAATTGAATACTGACCGACAATCTTGAGTCCATCTTCGGTCTTCAGCCTGACGACTTGCATCTTGTGGTGGTGCGACCTGGCGGCCAACGCCGCCTCCACACGTGCCCACACAGCTAGCACAGAGCCGGCCAGCACGTGGTAAGTGCGCGCGCGCAGGCCCACCTGAAACATATCACGTCATTATAAAAACGCTGATACTAAAACATTTATTGATTTTCAGATCTTAGACCAATATCTAAAAATAAATATAATTTACTCCAAACTTATTACATAACTAGCTGACCCTGGTAAACATTGTTTTGCCAAATATATTTTCAAGGACTAATTCCTATTAACAAATAAGGGGTGGTGGTAAAAAATGTGTATGTACTTTGAGTCGAAGCTAAAAAATATAAATATATTAGATTAGTATTGTAGTTGCAAGCATTTGTCCCATACCTCACAGTCAGTCGCGTTTCTGCAGACGGCCTTCCAATAGGCATGCGAGCATACCCTGAGCGAAGCACTATGTTGCGCTTTCCACGCGCTCTCTGCTTCATCCGCAGACACTTTTTTATACTTCTTTTGTAATTCTCCTAAGGTCTCCACTCGAATTTGGAGACCTGTATTTGGCCTGAAACCAATAAATTATGATTATACGCTACTAAACATAATTGGTTAATTATTTATATCTGAGATATTTCCTATTTAATAAAAACAAAACTTTATCCTGCACATGCTATGCTTATCATATAAAGAAATTGTATTTATTTAAGTAAAATAGATGGCGCTTCCGAAACTGCTAGAGTCGGTATTGTGATGGTTTTTCAATATGGCGAGAGTGAGTTAATTGGAACAGCAGCACAGTACAAGTATTGTTTCACTGAGTATTTTGTAGCCCGCGGCGTCACTTTAGACGTGGCGCTCTTATTACTGCGTCAGCATATGTTTCAATTCCAATATAGGTTCGGCTGTAGCTTAAATTGAAGATTACATTCAAAGAGAGCCTCGTAGCTAAGTGCGTTAATAAGTCTACCATGAAACGAGAAGTATCCGGTTCGAATACCGGTCCGGACAATCATAAATTACAATTTAATGAATAATTTATTCGATCACTGGAAGCTCTTGACAATGGCCGGGTGAATGTCTTAATCTTAACTGTCTCACCCGTAGAAGAGCCATGCTGATGCACTAATTGGGCCGGTTCGTTCCAAGTGATACCACGGGCTCACAGAATACTCAGCGTGAAATAGTACTTGTAATTAAAAAAGTGCTTCTACTGTGTTTTCCTGAGTGAATGAGGATATCGGAGGGCCCAAAAATGCCACTTAGCGGCGTAAAAAGCCGGCAATACATACAATGCGCGGCGTGTGGCGCAGTTGGTGATGGGTGACGGTTGTCTCTCACCGTATAGGAGACCCATCCGCTGCGTTGTCCGTTATAACATAAAAAAGAAAGCAAAGCTATGCACCTGTAGATCTGATATGTCTTGTCCTTGTCGGGCAGGTTTCTGTCCCGATTGGCGTTGGCGGCGATGCAGAGCACGGCCGTGTACTTGCCGTTGCGCGCCTGCTGCGACAGGTAGAACCCCTCGGCGCCCATGCAATCCTCGTTCTTCTCCATCGCGTCGAACCAATCCATGCCGCGCTGCAATTTCAAACATCAAACTCACGCTGTATTGCACCGAAATTAAGTGAAGGTAAGGCTAACAGTAGACGTGATCAAGCTCTTGGCTACAGCAATTTATGAATATCTGTTTCCCATGTGATATTTATTTGTATTGCACTCTTCACTGATGTAACCTAGACGAACCTTTGCTGGCTCGTGCAGCCCCGCTCTAGCGCCGTGGTCGTCAAACTGTTGGGCCGCCTATGTAAGTTGCATTAAGAGTCGACTTTATAACCTGCATGTCATCATCATAAACAAAATCGATATCCGCCTTTGTACGAAAGCGACGGTTATCAAGTCAATCAGTTCAGTGATGGAAGCGTAGAGAATTAACACACATACAGGCGCACATTTTCGCATGTTTAAGATTATATGGATAAGTGTGCAAGGGCTCTTGAAGCACCTTTGCTTGCTCCGCCGCCCGGCGGCGTGAACCGGCATTCATGAGATGTCGTCACGTGTGGTCCTTCGCCAGAAAAGCTCTAGAGCGCGGTGGGGCAGGCTCACCTCGCAGAGAACGGTGTGCAGCTCGACGGGAGCGGTGCCGGTGGCGTGCCTGCGCAGGAAGGTGACGCAGCGGACACGACGCACGCATTCGCCCGCGCTACCCAAGTCCAGGATGCCCATGTCGAAGCGCCCGCTGCGCTTCGCTGCAACCACAAGCACACACACCCTTTCGTCAACCGTTCGCCAGACAAAGGTAAGGTCGGTAAAGACCATAAGAACACTCCAGCAAGCCATAACAAATGTAATAGGCATTGCAGTAGACATTTCCCATGCAATACATTCATAAAGTAGCATATATTCAATATTCTACAACACCGCGATTGGTTTCCGATACTTATAATTGTTGTTTTTAAAAGCACAACTAAAAAAACTTTCCACTAACTCTATTCCACCCGTGGGGCAGCCATGCTGAAGCATATGTGGACGCAATAATTTGGCCGGCTCGTCCGAAGTGATACCACGGGCTCAGAATAACTCAACGTGAAACGGTACTTGTAAGGTGTTTCGCTGAATGAGTGAGGATATCAGAGGCCCTTAAAAATGCCGCTTGAGTGGCGTAAAAAGCCGGCAACACAACTAATGCACAGCCTGTGCGCGGTTGTACATTGGCGGCGGTGTTCTCTTCTCATATAGGAGACCCACCTGCTCCGTTATCTGCTATTCTATATAAAAAAACTGTACCTTGCTCCATGACAGCGGCGAGCGTGTCCGTGAAGTATTTAAAAAGCCTGTTCTGCAATTCTACCGGCATGCCCAGTATCCTGTTCAGGAACTTGGACATGTTGTTGTAGTCCTACACAACAACAATAAACTTCAAGAAACACCCAAAACAATAAACAAATTATGAATTAATTTACTGATTATATTGAATTATTATTACGAATTAATATACTATTCAATATAGAGATAATGAGTCGTGAGGCAGTACCTTGTCCAGGGCCAGCACACCAGGCTGGTGCTCACTGTTGACGATGAGACCGACTCCAACGAGCGCTGATGCCAGGTCCTGGAAGAAGTCTCCGCGATAGTCGGCTGGCGGCGCCACTAAAGGACTCTCGTACTTCATTATGGCCTTCATCACTGCTTCCAGTGCCGTGCGACCTGGACCATTCGGAATAGACAACATTTATATCAGTATGAAAATAATCAAGATTTATCATTAGGTTTCCTCAGTCCCACTCTGAGCGAGTAAATAAGAAATTAATTTCCCAACTGTTTCTTTGCCTCTGGGTTCCGGTTCCTCTTGGGGGTTATTCTCCCCTAAAGTATTTGGCGCGGCAGGCGAGAGAAAAGAAAGCGTCAATGCAGGGTACCCACCATACTTGTTGTCGATGTTGAATTGGCTGAGGTCGCGCGTCTCGGTGGCGCGCCGGTCGCCGTGCGTCAGCGCGCCCAGCGACTCTAGCCGCTTGGCCACCGTCGACGCGAAGCGCCGTTCGCCGGCCAGGTCAGAGATGAGGAAGATATACTCGGGCGCGTTCACCTGGTTCGATCGGTGCGTCCGACCTGCGGGTTCAACCTTCATTTCACATTGGCCGACAGGCGAGTCAAAGGAACTGCGCTTTGCAAACATCACCTGCGCTTATGACCATATGTATCGCAGCACCGATTTTACAGTCTCTCCGTTTCCACAACGGTACCAGTAGCAGGAATAAACATAGTTACAGCAGGAAAACGCTTCGGTCGACAAACAAAAAGAATGAGCGAATAGCGAACAACGACGAGGCACAACTAAATTAATAATTAATAAATTAATGAATAAGTAGCTAATATAAGCGAAACTCACCAAACTGCTGTATCGCCCTGTCCGCCGACCACGGCAGCTCTAGGGTTATGTGAACTCTTCTCCTTTGATTTCTCGCCCTGCGGCGTTTTAAAGAAAGATCAAAACAGGCCAAATTGATGACAAAAGATCAGAAAAAGTATTCACTGGATCATGAATAGCATATTTTGTAGAGAAGAAAAAAATATCATTGTTTCACAGCAGTTTTATCATGCAAATACAGTGAAACCTAAAGAAGCGAGAGCTGAAGGGCACAATCTCATTCTCGCCTATAGAGGTCCCTCACTAATGCGCCTTGATTCACGAGCGATAGTGAAACCCACGAGCAACTTCAAGTAAACACAGTCGAGGAGGAAATAAAAAGTTTAGGAAAACTTCATCAAGACCGCCTAGAGAGTCACCCAAACCCACTAGGCGAGAACTCTGACTGAAACCCGCAAAACCCGTGGTAGAGCTATGCTGAAGCATATGATGACGCACTAATTGGGCCGGCTCGTTCGTAGTGATATCACGAGCTCACAGAATACTCAGCGTTAAACGGTACTTGTAACTATTTCGGAGAGTGAGGGTATTCAGAAATGTTATAAAAAGCTGTTTTATACAGTGTCAACAAGTAAATCTTTAAAACTGACGCTATCCAAGGCAGAAGCAATATGACCCACCGCCTATCGCTCTGCAAGGAGATCCCGCTGGACGCAGCCTCCGAAATGATGGCCACGTCCTTCTCGCCGTCCATGAAGCGCTTCTTCTCCGCCAGGTTGAGCGTCTCGAGGGGGATGTCCGCCTCCGCGCGGCTCTCGTACACGATCTGCCCGTCTTCCGTCTGCACCACGCGCCCCTTGCGACCCGTCATCTGTCGAGCCATATTACTAAATTTAAGCATACGTTTCCGGATTGAAACCGGAAAGAGAGATAGTACTCTCATACTCTCAGGTTTAGAAAGAATATACTATATCATTGCGTCACCACTGTGTGACAGCATCGCGTGTCTTGTCTTTGGTGCTATTTCTTTTTTGTATTTATACATCATTCTGATTTTTAATGTAATCTAGTATAATTTTTATTCATAATAACTTCACAAGACAGTAAATTGAAGCTATAAAAAACTCATTATAACAAAACATGATTGGAAAGATTTGACCCACCTAAAGGTTCTTGTCTGCTCTTTATTAATAAAGCCACAGCGTTGGGACAGGCGTAGACTCAAACTTTGTTGACGATTCAGTCACTTTTAAATTCTACTCTATAATGAATTTTTGACTTCGGATCACGAAGCTGAAGGATCCCTTTTCGCTTGCCGATCCGTATACTAATTAGCGCCTGAATATTTTTGAAATTATCAAGCGAAGTACAAAAGCTATCTTTAAATAAACTGAAATCGCATATTAACAAACAGCTATTACAAATTTAAGGGAATAAGGGATGCTATCAGTTTGTTTTCGGACATTAATATCATTTCCTAACATTTATATACTTAGATAAGATTTTAAACACAGCTCAAAACATTAAACCCGGCTGAGCGTTAGGACATTAATAGTGGCCGTGTGTGCCTCCCTATCAACCACGCATTGCTCAGTAATTTATAAATTTAGATGAGCCGTCCACAAAAGATTGTTTAATCAAAAATATATATCTCTATCCAACTACAATACCGCCTTGCTTGCTTACTTAAGTACACTGGCAAAGGAAGGAGGAAAGTATGACCGCGGCATACCTCAGCCACGTTGTCGGTGCCACCCAGCTCGTCCACGAGCTGGTCGAGCGTGTTGGGCGGTAGCCGCCGACCGAGCCTCTCGATATTGGCCAGCAGCTCCTCCTTCATGCTGCAAGCGCGCTCGATCGCCGACCGGGGCGGCGCCACCTTGCGCGACGGACCTGCCGAGCCATATCAAATCCATAACAATTAAAAGTCCTTCTTTATGGATCTAATCGGTGCGCGGGAGAGCTGAAACATATGCTAACGCACTAGTAATGGTAGTTGCACTTGAAACGATGCTTCTACTGTGTTTCGCTGAGGGAGTGAGAATAAGCCGCGTAAAAAACCGGCCACACAATCAATGCGCGCATTATGGCGCGGTTGGTAATAGGCAGCGATGTTCTCTTACCATATAGGAGACACACCTGCTCCATTGTCCGCTATAGCATGAAAAAACATAGTCTGCCGAATTGCGAATGCAATAGGAAGAGGTGATTTTGAACAGAGAGAACTGTGCGACGTTAGTGGCTTGTGTTACAAGATGAAGATTTGATTGACATCGACTTGGCAGAAATATTACGTTCGTAACCCGTTGAAGAAGCGGCTTTGAATTGAAAAATGCAAACTAATAAAATACAAATAAAAAGGCAAACATGCTCTTTGAATTCTTTATATAATTTAATCAGCCTATGAAACCTACTCGTAAAAAGCAAATCGTTAACACCTCTACTAAATGTCAGTCTCAATTGAAGGAAAATAAGTAAAAATTATATCTTTTAAATTTGTTATATACCTATTTGTTTTTTATTTTACCGCCTAGAAACAATTAGCCCATCCTAAATAAATCACCTTTCCCCATTCTTTCTGCGTTTGCGGAATTTGAATGCAACGTACGCCCCGCGAACAAAAAGCTTTTACTAGAGTGTAATGCACCCGACATGATAAGTCCCATAACAGTACAACAATCACAATCAACATAGATATCAATTCATCAATGACGGCCTGCGGCGGCACCACAAACACGATTCGTCAAAGCTAACAGGCATACCAATAACAATTGGCATTAATGTATGTGCCTTGCCGTCGCGGGATCGTGGGGCGCCCGAGGGGCCGCTTGGAAGTTTACCGGGGTGGGGGAGGGGGTGCGACATATATCGGTCCTCGCCTCCGTTTCCGGCGGAAATTACTATTATCTGAACTTTTGTTTTTGTCCTCTAGGGCGGCTATCAGCTTATTATTAGCTTGTGTGATTGGATCATCCGGATCGTAATACATTTAGCGGCCTCCGCTCCGATGCGTCGGGCGCTTTTGTCTGAACGGGGTAGTACGGTGTGGTATGTAATGCTATTGCGTACTAACGGTAGGATAGGCCATGGCTTTCTAATATAATTTTTTTTATTAGCTTCTCCAAGAGATATTTTAAACAAAAACTGTAGCCAAGGATATTTACAACTAAGCCTACAACCTAAGAGGTCGTTCGTTATTTTTGCAGCAGCAAATGCAAGTCAACGAGAAAATGACAGAATGTTTAAGTCATTGTAAAACTTCAATTTCATTTCCCAAGTGCTTAAATTTACAAATTTGGTATTTCATTCATCATTTCATAAACGATTTTAGAACTATTTTTTAATTAGTTCTGTAATCATAAAAACGCGCAATCTGCAGTAATAAGAATGCGTGAAATACTTGAACTGTGCTTTGCTGAGCGAGTGATGATGCTGGAGGCCCGTGAAACTAATAAGCCCGAAACACAATCAAAGCTGGGATTATGTCACGGTTGTCTACAGACGGCGGTGATCTCTCACCATAACCTAACCCACATTGTCTACTACATTAGTGTTTCCCAAGCTGGGATCCGCGAGTATAGCTCTATATAGGGATCCGCAGCGTCATCTCCCGAATAAACGCTAATAATAACTAAAAGATCTAATTTGATTTTTTTTGTTGTTTATTTCATCAAGGGGTCCGCGAAAGCTATCCTTGAATTCCTAGGGGTCAGTGGCGGAAATAGGATAGAGACTGCTGCACTGCATAACAAAACAAAACGTCGCCGACCAAACGAACCTGTTGCTAAAAGCCGCCTCCCTCCACCATACTACATCGTTCATTATCCGTGCAGGTGGATGGATGGGGAGGCGCGACAAGCGGCTGCCAATATTAATATCGATATGTGCGGGAAACGGCGCCTCCCGGCAAGCGAGATCGATCGATGCAGCCGCCCGTGTATCCCGGATGCAACGTACGCTTCCACTTCATAAACAACGCACGCCACTGGAGTGCACTAGACTTCCCGGTTCCCATGGCGACCGATGCTGCATTTCATATGCGAAATCAACTCTTTTGACAGTTAATCATTGAATGTAATCTAACAAAGGATGCACATTACTCGGCTAAACATAAGAATATTAGAGTATTTGTTTGGAATTCTTTTTTTATAGTATATCGGAGTACGGAGCAGGTGGGTCTCCTATATGGTAAAAGAACACCGCCGCCCATTGACAATGTTACCGGCTTTTAACGCTACTAAAGCGGCATTTTTAAAAGACTCCGATATCCTCACCCAGTCAGCAAATTGGTAGAAGCATCGTTTCAGATACAAGTACCATTTCATGCCGAGTCTTCTGTGAGTGTGGTTTCACTTCGGACGAGGCGGCCCAATTGCTGCGTCCGCATAACTTCGGCGTACCTTTCCAACGAGTGAGATTATCCACTATACTAGAATAGAATTAACTAGTATCTATGTAAAGAAATCAGCATTTGTTCATTTGGCGCGCTCATCCTTGTCTTTCAACGAAATGTCACATTGCTTGGAATGCTGAGTGATGTGCGAATGTCAGGCGAGAAAGGGTAACAAAGAGTTATGTTAAATTAAACACTAAATCTAGTTATCGTTCTAATTTGGGTGATTTGGGAGGTGTTGTTATTAATAGATTTCAATGACGTTTCTTTATTTTTGGTAGGGTAAGAAGCCTAATTTTAGTAAACTACTAGCTAAATTTAGTGCTAGCTTAATTTAGTAGTCATACCCTAAACTTATTTCTAATTAATGAGGATAATCACCACTGCGTTAAATGAATTATTTAAAGCACTTTTTGTTTCGTCTCCGGTAACCTAATTCATGCAACGAAATACCAATACGGTATCAGGCCGGTATTCTGTGACAACGTCAAAGAACTGATACGTATGGCAAATTAAATAATAAATGCTATTCAATCTGGTAGTCGAACGCGGTACGCTGGGAAACAGCTAAGGTCGATTTATAGACACAGCTGAAACGCATCGCTGGAAAAAATGAGACTCACGCAAGCGTGTAAACGGTTTCTATACTTTGGAATGAAGCTTGATGAAGGTGCTTGAGAGGTTGAAGACAACGCACACGTGTAAATGTGTGTAGACTACTGAGATGCGAAGCGCCACGAGACAGATATTATCGACATCAAATTTAATCGTATCTACAAAATATACTTTCAAATTTATCAGACATTATTCTTTAACCAAAACCAAATTCATTTTACTGACATAGAAAACTTTAATTACAAAAATTTTATTTATTTAGAACGCAGCCGCAGCCCTCCAAGGCCCGAACTGCTTCTTCTAGGTGAGCCTGCTGCGCAATTACCAACATTTTCCCAAGAAAAATTACAAAAGATACATGAACGGCCAAAAGATCGATCTCCAAAGCTTTCTCGTTCATAAATTACTTTAATACCGCATACAACTCCAACGACAACAATTGTTACGTACCGACAAATTATCTATGAGCATTTCCATTCCATTGTTTCATATATTATTATTTCTAATACATGTAATTCACTGTTTTAATTAATACCAATTATAGGAAAGCGATATAATTGTGAAAAACAAACAAAGATAGGTTGTAAAAGAAAGATGGTTCCTATAAAGGCTAACACCGGTCACCGAATCATGAAACCGTTTTTAAAATAAACAATTAAAACGAAAGAATCTATATAAAAGAGAGCCATTATTAAAAAACACAATATAATTGATGATAAGCCCTTAATCTCGCGTAAGTCGGCTTAAATACGTTAGTGACGAAGAAAGATCCCGCCAGGAGGATCGTCTAAATAAACATAGTAACCATGGCAACCGTACGGCGTTTCTTAGATACCGAATATAATTCAATCAATAACATTACAGAGGAATTGAAGAATAAAAATAAAAATTTGCCGCTATTCCATCCCGGCCACCCACCTATGGGGCAGATATCGCCCGAGGTCCGGGGGTCTGTTTCTGGCCACCAACAACAACTTTTCACCTCGTGCAAGGTGGGCACTCTTTTGTTTAATGAAATTTCTATAGGTTTATCTAAACGGCACGGTAAGATATAAAACTGAGATATTTTATAGGATAAACAACTCTCTATAAATTTATATAACTATTTTCTATCAAGCGAAGTCTTTCAAGCAACTAGACAAAGAAGCAGACCCAAGAATTTAGATGGAAATACAGTGTATTTAAGATATAACGCCGATAAAGGTTTTACTGTACGCAAAATTACATAAGACATCCAGCGTCTTCCGGCGACCTTTAGAGGTCGTCGCCCACCTTGTGGGTGGGACGTCCTACGCCGCTCTTGCTAATCCTTAAAACATACCTATCTAATATTTCGAAAATGTAACGGTCATATACGAGTATGTAATCAAAAAATGGGAAAGCCATTTGTGTCATTGCGACTCCGGTCTCTTCGTTGTACGGCATTTTATAGACGTTACAAATTATTAATTAAAAATCGATACGCAAATAATCGACACATCATATATATATCTTATATTTAGAGATAATTATGCCTTTAGTTGTGTTTAATTTGTGATAAATAGCCGAATTGAAGACTTCAAGAGCTTGTGAATCGTACCCAGATAGAGCCCATTGGTGCCAACGGGCGTGCCGGTGAGGCTCTGGCCGCTGTTGGTGGTGACCGTGACCGTGGGCGTCGTGTTCTTCTTCTCGAACATCGTCTCGATCTTGTCCTGCGTGGTATTCTTCTTTTTCGTAACGGCTTTCTTCTTCTTCGTCTGCTTCTTCTTGCGGTTCACCCACGGCTCTGTCGCAGGGGATAAACTTTAAAACATCGTATCTATAGTCTATAGTAATAGTCTATTGGTTCGGGAACTCAACGAAACCTGAGAAGATTTGGCTTTCCACTTTTGTTGAAATCTAAAAGCGCCATATGTAAGGCACTTCTTAGAAGCTTGACGCTCCTTCGATAAAGCTATTTTTAAAACTATTTAAAGTATAGCGGGCAACAGAGCAGGTATCAATTCGGAGGAGCTTGCCCAAAATGGCTCTTGCATTGCCTACCATGGGTGCGATAGTGTTACGACACTCGCCAGGCACTGTAAAAGCACTTCTAAGTGAATAAATTATGAATACTAATTGGACGGCGGCTCCAACCCGAACTCGCTTCGAGGTAGGCACAAGAGCACTGGACAATGCAAAATATGATAAGCTAGATATAATTACGAATAAGTTAAGGCGTAACGGTATGTACTACACGCCTGTAGGCAAATACCTACCGTGAATATAGATTCTCTTATTTCTTAACAACATGAAAATAATATCCGGGAAGGGTGCCTCATAAGAAGCCTGTGACTTCTTATTTTTTGGCCTCTGTAACTAGCGGTCAAAATTTTGCCAGTGTCAGTACGATGATAACTAACTAACAAAACTAACGACAGATAATCGAACAAGAGTCTAATACAAATTCTAAGAGAGATACACTTTAAAATTATGAACCAATATTCTAACCAAGAACACGTTGAGAGAACAGAATATACAATAGAAGTATTAACAGTTATGAAAAGTTATTAATTATAAATAGAAAATGCATTTACTTTAATAAAGTTACAATTTAAGATTATTCATATGTAAAAAAGTACAAAAATTTAAATTATTTAAGGGACATAACATAAGAGAGAGAATAAATTTTAAGTAAATTCACAGGCTCTGTGTGCACTTCTGAGACTAAATGCACAAACACACACCTGTTTTAAAATAAACCGATTGTACAAAAAAGGTCACTAACCGTCGTCAATGTCGCTGCCGCTGAACTGAAACGGGTTGGAGTCGCTCATGTCCGAGTCGGAAGCGCGCCGCTCTTCCTCCGAGTCTTGCTCCAGGTCCAGCTCGTCCTCCGAGCCGCGGAAGAACTCGTCGCTGGAAGAGCCGCCGCGGGCGCGCTTCGCTGCCATGTTGGCTTGCTGCCGTGACGTCACTATTTTCGGATAACACTTTCATTAAAGAAACCCATCCGTATGACAATGACTTCCTATTTTTAGCTTCTACTAGCTACCAAGGGCCGTGTTGGGGTGTCCATGGGCGGAGGAGCGCTTATCCTAGGTGAGCCTCCTGCTCGTTTGCCACCGTTTCCATAAAAGAAAATAACTGCAATTTAGAAAACAGACAAAATATAATATGTTTGCTTCGCAACAAAGCAACTGACTGAGCTGAAAGCATTGCCGGCCAACGTTCGAAAGCGCCGCGCTCTGTTCCAATTCAATTAGGTTGTATTTAAACTCTATTAACTTTCGCGTTATTGCTTCCTCGGCTTGGCTTTGTGTACTAAACGCCAACGGTTATTTTATTATCCTCGCGTACAGAGATTATACGTATACATAATATCTCTGTGTAATATGTTCATGCCGTCGTCTCTACTACAATAATTAATTAATACTACTAAACTACTGTAGTAAAAAAACTTTTGTATCTCAATGTAGAGATTTGAATTGTCTTCCTAGATCGATTAGAAATATCGATTGAATAAAGTTATTAGCGGGTTCCATAATGGGTGACAGCCCATGGCACAACGCGTCGCAATTCGCGTTCAGTCTTGTGTTGCCAGCTTTTTTACCCGTTTTGTTACTCTTTATAGATCCTTCACTCAGCAAACCTATTTTCGTGGTTCTGCTATGAGCCCGTGGTTTTTGTTACGCCGGACATGCCGTCCCAAAGTGCGTCAGCGTTTGCTTCGGGGTAGAATTTTTAGTACTAACTTCAGTAGCCTACGCCACTAAAGTTAAAGATTTGACGTTTTTAAATCCTACTTAGTATTATTATGAGTATGCTCTAAGAAAGCTTAAAAGTTGATACTTTTTTTTAATTTATCGATTAAAGAGAAATAGAATATTATATAGATGACAAAGATGCGCGATCTAGTATTGCTCCAGTTTTGCATAAAGAAATCCAGTGTAAAAATTTAAAAGATGTGTGCGGAGTTTCACGTGGCTCTACCAGCGAAACACCATTTTGCGAAGTGACTGTTATTATTTTGAAAAAATTACCTTCAATAAGCTGTAATTACATTGAATAAAAATATTTTGATTTTGTCTCATTTGCCTACTTAACTAACTTATAGCGCAGACCCTGCTGCGGTGTGCTTAATACGTAAGAGCATTGTTGTGAATCAAAGCAACACGGGAATAAACTCACGCTTCCTCTTGGACGTGTTGCCGTCATCGCCGACACCGTTGTTGCCGTTGGCTATGGGCGGCGGGGCGACGAGCGCTTTTTTCGGCTCCAAGCCCAGCAACCGGTTGATCCGCTGCCGGTCCGGCGCCGGGAAGTGCTTCTCCACCAGCGTTTGGAACACGCCTCTGCCAAAGTCATATATTTCAAATTTCACATTTTTAAAGTACCTAATATCCATTATAAATGAAGGTTACATCGGATAGGTTTGGATGCGGTTTTCATACCGCTATGTGTTAAGGATGGACCAATCCAATTTTTTTTTAAATTTGTAGATTTTTTTTGTTTGTTGTCATTGAGCAATAAAAATATACAACTCTAACTAGATAATCATTATTTATAAATAATAACATTAGTACTTTAATTATTATATTAGATAACGAATCCCTACTTCCCTTACAGCATCAACGCACAACCCACACCCCAGCAAGCGCTGGGAGTGTCCATGGGTGGAGGACCGCTTATCCTGCTAAAACGACTGGACTTTAGGGAGAAACTTACGCTAGAGAAAGCTACGCGGAACTTAGTAGTTTGAATTTTACAAAAATGCCTCTGTTTTTACTGATTAATAATTTAACATTCAAAGCCGTATTTGAGGATCAGGCATTACCCAAGGCGACGCTCCCTTAGCAACTAATACGACGCGTGCGTGTGTCGCAGCGAACCTCAAGACTCAGAACACTGCGATTGTTTTCCGCTCGACGGTGACGCGCTCTGGCACTCAATACGATCATTCGCTCAGCTTAAGAGTTAACAAATTTTGACGTCCTTTGTCATCCCAAACGATTACCTCTACTTGCGAATAAAATTTCGAACGCGTTATGTATTTCGTATGTGCGAATTTCAACATGACATTAATCCTTTTTCATTTAAAAAATAATTCATATTTAACGGTTCCGATTGTTATCAAGATCACCGTGACCCTAAGGACAGTCGCGATTTGGTTGTGTTACCGGATTTTTACATAAAACAAAGATATATTACAAGCGCTTTTTCGCGTGTTGCAATTTTTTTTAACCCATATTATCATTTCAGACAAGCCCAACGAGTGCGTTATTATATGCTTTAATGTCTTACCCGAGGGAAAGAATGTGTTAAGACGCTCGCCTGACCATTGTCAAGCCAACCCAAAGATCAATTATAATTTATAAATTTAATAACAAATTCTATTCAGACCGGAGCTCGAACTACAAACCACTATCAAAGGCGTAGCGATATTTGAAACGACTCGAGCATAAGACTCTTAAAATATTATTGTTAAAAGTAGTTGATTATTCTTAAAAATAACGAGAAAAAGATACATAAAATGCTTTGATTTTTTTAAAAATACAATACTATCTACAAATTAGTACAATATTAGTGAATAGAAGCGACCGCCTCCTAATAAGCATGAACGTCACCCGGCTGCAACGCTGGCAGCCGGGACGGCCCGTTGCCAGCGAAGAAGGCGGCGGCGCGCCCAGGGCCGGCAGGCATGCGCGATGCACGAGCTCGGGCATCGATTGCACTCGGGCAGCACGGCCGGCGAAACTGCACTCCGCTCCGAGACGCGACGCGGGCCGCTCACAACAGCCGAGCGGCGCGGGCCGACGACGCGCCCCGCCATGTTCACCGAGGAGCAGCTGCGCACCTACCTTGAGCACGTCTCGCCCAGCCCACACTTCGTCCGCTTCGACTTCTCCGGCGCCGAGCGGTTCGTCATTGAAATCAAGTGCGACATAGACAAGAACAAGCCGATGGCCTTCTACAGCGGGTACATAGACAAGTGGATCAAAAGTTTTTCAAAGTTCACGGCGACCATCTGGAGCGCGCGCAGCTCCTACACGCGCATGAAGACGCTGCTGCTGCAGAAGAACTTCAGCTGCCTGCCCATCGACTACCACAGCAGAGGCGGGGACGGGCACGCCGAGTGCCGCGCGCGGGTCGAGTTCAAGGTGAAGGTCATCAACGGGAACACTGATCTCAACTTGTTTATCACGATAAACTTCGAGCACTCCCACAACGTGTACACGACGCCGGCCACCGCGTTCGGCGACAGCTTGTCCGACTCGGACAAGCTGTTCTTCGAGTACTTCGACAACGGCTTCAACGCGACCACGTCCAAGACCTACCACGAGCTGTCGCTCATCGAGAAGCACGGCAACCGCAGCTCGCAGTACCTGGCCGACAGGAACGTCAACCCGACCATCGAGCACATCAAGCTGCTGATCGACAAGATGCAAAGCAAGGAGATCAAGCGCAGCTTCAGCGATATACTGGAGGCGAAGAAGGCCTTCATTAAGGACTCGGGCGGCACGCTCACGTACATCGAGCGGCCGGCGGTGGTGGTGATAATTACGCCGCTCATGAAGAAGGTCATCTCGAACAGCAGCCTCGAGTGCGTGCTGGTGGACAGCAGCTTTGTCAAGGTCGGCCTGGTCGTCACGTTCCTTTACGTCTCCAACAAAGTCGGGGCGCTGCCCATCGCCTGCGTACTGCACACGGAGACTAGCGAGTGCAACTTCAAAGAAGCTTTCAACATACTGACGATTTCCTTACAGACTGTGAGCGAGAACTTCTACCCCAAGACGTTCATTGTCAACGACATGAGGGAGCAGAAGATCGCTCTGTCTCTGTTCTTTCCGAAATCGAATCTCGTTCCTTCGCGCTGGTCCATCTGCTGCGAGATATGGAAGTGGCTGTGCAACGAGGACCTCAAGATCAACCACCGGCGGCGGCATTCGCTCATGTTCCTCTTCAAGTGCATGATCTACGCGAGCACAGACAACGCGCACAGGCATTACACCAAGCTGCTGGTGAGCGACTACTTCGACTCTAAGGTGAGGCTGCGGAAATACATCGACTACCTGTGGCAGCGGTCCAAGGAGTGGATCGTCAAGGACCCCTCGCAGCTCCACTCCCTCACCGAGCTGTCGATCCGACTGGTAAAGGAGTTCATGCTGCGCAAGTGCAGGTTCTTCAACATCATCATGATGATCGACGTCGTGTCGAAGCTCTTGGAGAACCATTTAAAGACGCTCATCAACACGTACATCGTGGGGATACCGACAATTTCCAACTACACCAAATTCTTCCACCGCTCCTACTCTACACGCGCGAATGAGAACTTTATGAATTTCCATCAGAACGAATATATGATTCAGTACCAGTCGTCGCCCAATCTGTACTACCACGTGCGGGTGGACACCAGCTGTTGCGACTGCGCCATCGGCAAGCAGGGGCGGCTGTGCGACCACCTCGGGATCATATTCAATATGGGTACGAACCGGATCAAAATCCCGATACTTACAAACGTCGACGTGGACCTACTAATGAAGTTTATCGGCTTAACTAGTGACAATAATATAAAATGCGAACTATTAGACGATGAAGAAAACACGGAGGTGTCAGATGGTGCTACTTCTATAGAGAACATGGTCTACCTCAACGAATGCCAAAGGGACTGCGCGGAAGACGAGCACGACTCACCCGACGAGGGCACGGCGTATGACGTGACCCCGGCGCCGCTCCACGTGCTCAAGCACATCAAGATCAGAGACGCGACCAAATCTCCGGACACGGTCGAACTGACGGCATCGAACGACATAAGCCCCATAGTCCTCAAACGCAAGCTGAGCCCCATTGAGGTGTACATGAAATCGCTCGACAACTTGAACGAACAGTTCCAAGCGCTGAGGCACTATCTGCAGAACAACCCGAACGCATCCAACATAACCGCCATCGAACACCTGTCGCAGGAGCTGGCTAAGATGGGGTCGCAGATGAGCCCGGACGCCGCTTCGAACGCCCTCTGGCCCAAGAGGAAGAGGCCAAACGACTGAGTCGTTCTATTTTATGAGAATTTATTGACACTTCGGTGTCTAATGTTAAGTCCAACTGAGCTGTCACTTTTCTAAGTGTATTTTTTTACTGTACCGTAGTGTTTTTACTGTGAGACAAATTATTTTACTCTTGACATTTGATATGAGTGGCTAAAGCCACGTGTGTGTTAAGAGTTGTTGTGAACTAAATTGGTCGTGTCAAACCGTCCTAGCCTAAGTACTTGAATCTGTCTGTTGTTGTTTCACGATACAATTTTCAGTGGAGATAAATTAAATGTAACGAAAATTTGTTTTACTTACAAACCCCCAAACATTAAATCCGGTGTCGCTTTGATAGACGCACATATGATTTCGTAATTTTAAACAAACTTTTTATTAGATTTAGTACCAATAAAACACGCAATTACTAAGTAAAGGATATCGTTCGAGTTTTTCGTAATAAAAAAAGCGTATGGGAGGTTGGTTTATATAACAAACCCAACAACAAAGTACGAGCAATCAGCCGAGTACCATCACAGATGGCGCTACACTAGACACTCTTCGCAATCGCCATCGAACACCACACAACCGCCGCCAATTCAATAACTAAGTCGCTAGCAATACTTCGTATGCTGATCAACATCGACTACAAGCTATTTATGACATTGGTCACTGGTCGTGAACAGAACGTGAATAGAACTGCAACCATCGCAAAAGCCGACAATAACAAACGAATTTAAGGTGTTTTTTGTGGTATATCTTTTATACGGCAAGAACACCTCCGCTGCGTTAATTGCAATACCCTACTGACTTTTCAACTTGCATAGACAAATTAAAGGCACGTTTTATGGCAACTCTTTACGATACTAGAACAAAAGCCCCGGCGAGGTTCAGGCTTGTCACTATTATGAAACTGTTCATAATAGTATGCAAGATACCTAACATTTGGGGTTGATATATGTGAGAAAATAGATATTTTGAGAGCCTCGACGTTTCATTTTCTTAAAAGAAGAAGCGAGAGGTATCGGGTTCGAATCTCGGTCCCGACTCTGGAAGGGCTTAACAGTGGTCGGGTGGGTCTTAATACTGTCGCACCCGTGGGATCTCCTGAACAGATCTTGACCAATAGAAATCTACATTATTCGTAAGACTAGACTATATATTAACACGAAAAAGTTTTCGTGGTAGTCGGATTCGCCAAGTCGAACAAAAAAGGTCGCTGAAGAAAGTTTGTTACGAACGCTGCTGAACGATGAACGATTTCGTTAAGTAGCAGAGAAAAGGTGTAGTGCTGGATAATGGCTATAAAGTGCGCGACAGCATATCATATGCCTCATGCTCATGGCAAAACGAATGTATGTTTTACGTTTAGAGTGCAAAGAACCACTCACTTGGCGGTGGAGACAAAGTCGCTGAGCTCGCCGTCGTCTCGCTCGAGCTGCTCGAGGGTCCTCGCCTCGCCCGTCGACTGCAGACCGATCACGACGCACTTCCCACATTTCACCGCCTCGCGAGCGGTTATCACCGCGTGGTTCACCTGCATCATCATCACCGATAAAGAAGGCGTCTTAGCTACACACACTTGACTAGGCGTTGTATGTATCGAAGGTCGGAATATAGAAATATGTAATACTAACCCCGCCAAAGCTCTTCCAGATTTCACTATATAATAATTTATATGTCTATCATAAAATACTCAATGCAACTGAGCAAGCGAGTTTTCCAATTCTGGGAAAACAATTTGTTTCGTTAATATTAAATAAATTTGTCTTCCCAGTATGGTCGATATTGCGGTGTTAACTCTAAGATATGAAAGATGATTTCAAAGTGTGTGTACTACACAGCCAGTGGAAAGGCTCTTAGGCTATACCAGCGAGCACCAGGAGCCTTACATCGCGCAGAGTATCCTGAAAATCATTACTCCACCACATTAAGATAGCGTAAAAGAGGTCATACCTTGGAGGCGATGCAGAGGTACTTGAAGAACCTCTGGTGAGCAGACCAGAACTGCCCCCACATGGTCTTCTTCATCCGAGCCTCTGCGTCTATCAGTTCCGCCGCCTCCGTAAAGCGCTGCATCGCTTCCACCCACTGCCAACAGACATTAAGTTAACTCTAATAAATGAATAACACATCAAATCTATTGCAAGCACAAATTATAGAAAAAAAAATAGCCAAATTGCACTGATGTTGCTAACTTTCGTACGTAGTAAAAACCACTTGCACTTAAAGCGGTTGGATATGGATAAATGTCGAAAGAAAAGAACATCGTGGGGAACATCCAATCAATTAATAAGGTCGGCTCGTTAGAAGTGATACCTCGGACTCACAGATTACTCAGCGTGAAATGGTAGTTGTACTTGAAACGGTGCTTCTACTGTGTTTCGCTGAGTAAGTGAGGATATCGGAGGCCGTTAGAAATACCGCTTAAGTGGAGTAAACAGCCCACAACACAGCAATGCGCAGAGCGTGGCGTGGTTGGTGATGGGCGGCGGCGTTCTCTTATCATATAGTAGAACCACCTGTTCCTACGTCCGCTCTATACCATTAAAAAATACGATTAAGAAAGGGCAAAGGCGTCAACGTACCAGAGCCACCGCCTTGTCGTAGGTCTCCTTGAAGGCGTCGCCGAGCGGCACCTCCTCGATCTTGAAGGACACGCCATGGAAGGAGAGCTGCCGCGCGATGTACATGCCGCGCATCTTCATGTCCATCGCCACGATCTCCATGGCACCCACTCCGCTGCGAGATTAGCTTTCTCTACTTCCAGTACTTATCTTGTTGTTTAACTAAGTCAATCATCCTTAGAGCTCGTACGCAAGGACGCTATTTCAACGAGCGATAAGAAAGCGGTTTTGAAGCTCGGCGTTTTTTAAGCTGTCGTGCGAACGAGCTCTTCGAATGATTCTCTCATAGAGAGTAAATCTTAGGACACTCGTCAGACCACTCTCCAAGCTGCTCGAAGACCAAATCAATTTATAAAATTAATCGTCATTCAAATCGAGATACGATTCTTTTACCCATGGAGTCACAATACACTTACAAGCCCAGTTGTACCTTTCTAACTGAAATATTAAATTCAGAAGAAAAGGAAAATAATCAATTCCTCTAGCTTTAAGCCTCATGAATTGTAGCAGGCTGTCTTTAATCCTCTCGTGACACTCACCGCTTCTCGACAGCATTAATGAAGTCCATGAAGGTTGGGAACGGGGTGCCTTCGCCCCAAATGCCCAGGCGCACCATGTACGCCATGTTCCTCGGCTCGGAGGCGCCCGTGGCCGAGGCGTACACCACTCGCGCCTTGGGCAGCTTGTTCTGCAGCTCGAGCGCCGTCAGACCCGTCTTAGTCGCCTTGCCCGAGCCCACCGGGCACAGGTTCTTCGCTTTGTGGCACTCGTCGAACACGATCTGACCGCTTGTTTAAGGAACATTGCACTCGCACTTGTCGCATGAGACACATACGATTCAGACTGTATCACAAATAGCCTAAATTGTTGCCTTTACTTAAATGTGGGAAAATAGTTGAAAATCGTATATAAAATGAGCCTGCTATAAAAAGTCTATATTAATTTCCTGTAAAAACTCGTACAACTTCTGATTTAGCATGTAATAATACTAAATCGATATTAATCGTCAAGAAGGATTCTTAATACGAAGAGACGACAGATGCGCGCGAAAGTTAACGTCCTATGATAATCTAACAATTCATTCACTATCTTGGAAACATCTTTAATAACTGAACCTCAATAACCCACAATATAGCCGTTTATTTAGCACTTTTGAAGGGCCTGCTTGCCCCCCTCCCCAACCAACATCACGTGTATCTTACCTACAAAGAATCCTGAAATTTACTCGCTGCTTTCAGTTTAAAGTCGCACGTATTAAAGTCACGAAGATTTATTATTTAACATAGAATAGGTACCTATATAAAATAACGGGATAACGTGATATCTTACGAGACTCCTCCTTCCCACTTGTGACTCGCATGATTAATGGATAGCCTCTTTGCAGTTTCATTCATTTGTAATTCAACCAAAATCGGTCCACACACAACAAGATAGAGCAAAGAGCATAAAAGAAAATGATTTTTGTGAAGGTGCTTTGGGAAAAGGATACGAGTCCATCAAAGTCCTCGCCGCACCACTGCAGCAGCTGCTTCAGCCGGGTCCTGTACTTGATGTTAGCGTGCGTCTCCCCGATCAGCGCCGAGTACGTGCAGAACACGACGCCCTTCTTCACGTTCCCGTTCACGCCGGACGATATTTTCGCATATTTGAACTGAAAACCACAAATTACATCCATATCAATAAATCAGATGGGTGCTACAAAGGATTGTTTGGCAAAAAAAATTTAATTTCGCTATGAAAGTATCGGACACCTGTATTTACATATGGACAGGACATAATACAGATGGACGTAGTAGATGAAATGAAAGCGCGAGTACCTTGCTGAGCGAGTGCACCTCGATGTAGGAGGCGCCGATGTCGCGCAAGTCCCGCTCGGCATCGTACTTGAGATCGTTGGAGACGGACACCCACACGGCCCGCTTGCGGCCGCGCATGAAGTTCTCGAAGATGATGCCGGCTATGGTGCGGCCCTTGCCCACGCCGGCGCCGTCGCCTGTGCGCCCACACATTGTTTTTAACGCCCCCTTTTTAACAGTCTTTGACAGGTAAGAATATTTTCTTAATTTCGGTATTATTTCGAGCATCACTTCATTTGTAATTAAAACGGGGTATTGAAAGAAATAAAATCAGTACATTTACAATTAAGTATTAAATTGATAAACCACACTGTCAAATTAAGGAACAGTTTTGAAAGAGACCACGCCTATGAAGTTTTATAGTTCATTATTTGAATATATTATTTGTATCATATATATTTCGAATGATGTGAGATACATAATCGGTAATCGAATAGTTGTACATGTGTCGTTGTCAAAGATCAACAAAAATTTTCCAAAGTGCAACACTGACCAATAAGGAATCCAGCTCTGGTACCGTCGGGAAGCATATGCTCATGGGCCTGGGACGCGTACACGATCGCCTCCAGCTGCAGCGCAGATAAAAGGCCGCCGCGTATCGTCTCCTCAGGCAGTTGCGGCTTATAAGTCACGTCCACCGGCTCGACAGACGACAGCGACGCTGTCTCCACCACAGGGTCCGGGTGCTTGCGCCCGAGTTTCACTAAAAACCAACACATTCTATTAAATACAAATTAATGAAATGATTGGACTAGCCTAAACTTCTTCTAAGGATTGCTATCTTTTTATATGTCTTTTAAGCTCATATAATATTACGATATCAGTAATGCATATAAATATAAATTCATACAGAAGCAATGAACTCACATTTGGTCGGCATATAGTCTGCATAAGTCTCCGCAACTCCCATCTCCTCATCGTCAACTTCTTCCTCGTCACCACCAGGTCCCTGAAAGTTAAAATTATGCACACAATTATTATTTATACTAGTGCTTAAACTATACATACACTGTAATCTTTTATATCTACTATATCTAAGAAGTTGAACTGATTCTACTGAGATAGATCAAAGTTATAGGCCTTAAGAGATTTAATGGTACATGAGCATTAAAAAATTGTGTAAAATTAAATCCTAAATCAATAATAATTTGTGAAAATCGAGAGGTGTTATCTATCTCCAATAGACTTTGGTTGTCGTTTCTTAATTTTCAGGTAAGATTGTTTGTTAGTTTAATTTAAGTAGAGTAGTTACCGTACCTACTAAATACATAAAAAGTTTAACTTTATTCTCAAACCCTGAATTTACTTTTAAACAAATGTCATAATATACATGTGATTAATTAATTAAGGCCGGATAGGTAACAGCACGATTAAATATATATACGACTTTAAATATTTTATTCCAATTAATCAACAATTAATGTGCTTAAACATTTCTAAAATGTAGTAACACTACCTTATCCATCGGCCACATGGGTTTGTTCTGCCAGACCGATGCCTGTTCAAACATATTCACTAACGGACCTCCCATACCAGACGACAGGATTTGGTTCAACTTTTGTAGAAGATACGTGTTCATGCCTTGCATCCCGGCCACTTCCACTGTAAATAAAAAACCAAACATTAACAAAACGCCTCACACAATGTCTTGTCTCATTTTCACAAAGAGAATTAGATGTTAACAAAAAAGCGACGGCTAAGAGGAAAATGTTTTATAAAAGTATTGTTCATGATGTACCATACTTTAGTTTGAGTGAAAACAGCAACCAATAAAACTACTAGTGAGGTATAGCGAGTAGCATCATTTTATTGTTAACTTTTGCAGCTGTGTGTTCTTATAAAACGGTGACATTTTACTTGTGGTTTATAGTTTGTTTTAGCTGTTTCATTGAATTATTCTTTTTTTTCTTTCAATACACATTGCTAAACACTTTATTAGTAAAACCCTTTTAAATGTAAACATAACCGCGAAGATGCTTTTATTAGAAAAGAACAAAACGCGCTCAGAATTGCGATGGCGCCTAATCTTCGTACCATGACTTAATGTTAGTGTTGCCAAATATTTATTTCGTTCATGTTACATATTGTAACACCTTAATTCTCGTCTTTTTTGCCAGACGTTATATTAACGTTAGCGGCACTCTAAGATTAACGCAAGATTTAAAAAATAGTTAGGCAATAGTTCCATATGCTGGTCAAATATTATATAGTTAACAGATAAAATAGAAAATTAATTTAATCAATTAAAATGTATATAATAACTAATGATTTTCACAACAGAAACAACAATAAATGCCCTTTCGTCATGTTTCAAGAATAGTCAGTGGTAACATAGATTATTAAAACCAAAGGAAAACTACTACACACAGAGAGGTTTTTCTTTGTGCATATACTAAAATAAAGCTTGTATGCATAAAGACAAAAGCCTGCAGCTTCATGTAATAAAATGAAAATTATACAGCATATTGCATATAGCTTTAATCTAACAATAATGAGTTTAGGTGTTACTCACTCTGTGCGAGCATCGAGGCCGCATTGAAGGTAGATGTGCCAGGAATCCCTGCAGCTGATAACATTTAAACTGATTACCAGAGGGCTAAGTTATTTTTTTGGATCTATTTTATCCCACATATCCGCCTAATTTTTAATAATTTTAATTTATAACTCACGGTGAATCATCAGCCACGTCATATACATCATATTTGTACATGTAATTCCAAAAATATTTAGACATACCTCCTCTTCCCATTCCAATGCTGATAGGTTTTGTAAGAGAATTAGCGGGTATCCTTATGGGTTTCATATTTGACGCCTGACCAAATGCCAAGCCAGAAGGTGCTGGAATATTATAGGCAATTATTATAATTTGTTAAAAGAAATTAATCTAACACTCCAAAATTACGTCACGAGTAAAATATTATCCCAGGGGTTAAATTTCTCACTTATATCCTAGTGAAACGATCACAACTCTTTATTTTAATTTATTTTATTTACAGTTTTCTTTAGTTTTTCTTTCTGATGTGATGACACTAATTTTTTTGTCAAGTATAATATTTTGTAATAATGTCACATACCAGCTAGAGGATTAGTGGTAGGTCTAATAGTAACTGTTGGTGTTGGCTTCTTGTCTCCAAGGCGCGCAGCTGCAGCCAATGTCTTCCCACCGCCTTAAAACATTAGGGTATAGTAAAGTTTAAGTTAATCAAATCTGCAAAGATATGAGGACATCAAATGAGTTTTAACCACTCATTACCAATTATTTTAAGAAATTCAAGTCTTTAAAAAAATTGATTAGACTCAATGACAATATGTTTGACTAGAGTATAAGAAATACAAAACATAAGTGTAGCACATAGCTATATTTTTGTTGTTTTAATAATTCCTTCATCATCATAATGATGGACACCCTAATAATATTTATTTTCAAAGATGTTAAAGAGCCTATACAGTTTACCTGGTACTTCCAAATTGTCAGGATCCTCATCATCATCAAAGTCTGAGTCATCATCGGATGGAGGTTTATCGAAAGCTCGTTTTGACTGAAATATTTAATAAAAGTAATATAAATCACCATCTAAGCTAATATGAGAAATTAATGACTCAAAATAATTTTATTCTAAATGTTAAATAAGCATTTATTATTAATTAGACATAATGATAACAATAAGACTGACATTACTTTTATAATATTTAGAAATGTGATAAATGGCGAACAGACAGGATCATTTTAGATAAGGGGTCTGACCAAAGATATTATAAATAATAATAACTATTACTAAACATGTAATGATTATTATATTATTTTGTGTAAATTTAATATATCACTTAAAACTGGGCAGTATCTATTTGTAAAAGCTATAAAAATTATATACACAACCATTTTATTATATGCAGTTTTAACCATGAGGTTTGCTCATAGAGTAACTGATAACAGAATTTTATTTCTCAATTTTAGTGCCAATTCAATCTTAAACCAATCGAAAATATTATCACTAGGGAAAGTGCACCTTACTGCACAATCATGAAAGTACAAGTCTTAAGTACTGTATTTTAGTATTCTTCAATATTTTCTGATTAAAAAACACTATTTCTTCAATTAAACATTAAACAAAATTCATAGGACCATACAAAAACATCGCTTCAATGCGTCTTTACCGCAATGCACTATAATACTAAATCTTGAGTGCAAGTTATTAGGATGTGTTCTAACACTAGACCTAGAACCTTCTAAGAAAATCAATACAGCCACACCCTTCTTGCATAATTAACGCGTAGTGTACCAACTATCGTCCAAATTCTAAGAGAAATTAAAAGATTTTCCGCACATGTGAAATCACAATCACCTCATGACTTTTTTTTTTTGGTTATACACCTCGAAAACAAGGAAAAAATGTTAAATTTCTTTACTTTTGTTTAATATTTAAAAATATTCAGATAAAAATACAATTATTTATGAAAGAAATCAGAACAGAATCGTAAATTAATTCACTACCCGTAACTGAACAAAGTAGTTTGTAAAAAATGTATCAAAACAAAAAACTATCATTACCATTTTTATTTTAGATTTAATATAGCGGAGCCTCAATAACGCTTTTCTTCGACTAGTGCTCTATATAACAAAGTTTAAAAATTTCAAATTATTCACTACCACAAATAAAAACTTTAAAAAATCTCGTCAATTTGCACGTAACAAAAAACAAGACGACCTGACGGCGGTCAATGCTTCCGCCATATTAAAAATGTCAAAGATAAAAGAATATGAGCAGTTTTTAACAATCGGATACACTCTACAATGTATTTGTTTCAAAAATATATTCTTATAAAAATAGAAGAAAATGAATACTACTGTAATATTGTTAAGTTAAAAAATAGTGTCAGCCGCGTATTTTAAATTCCATAGATGCATAACATTTTGCTCTACCAAGTATCCAAGTTTGTAATCAATAATAAGTAAAAATTAAAATATAACTTTTTATAATTAGAAATAATGTTTTTTATTTTCATTAGGAGTTTTAGTTATATTTGGAGCACTTATAGCTCAATCTTTTTTGAATTGGTATAATAAATTAAATTATAGAAAACCAATTCATGTTCTGTATTGTGTGTTAAATTCTTTATACTTCCTAATCTGTGTTATTTTATAGTTTGTGGTAATCAAATACGGTAGCCATTTTAAGTATAAAATTTCTTCGATAAGACTTGTTCTGGATTGCAAGATATACTTCTTGAAGTTATCTTATTAATTATCAACCACATTCATTTCATTTCGCTGTTAATAAAATGGATTCTTTAGTTGGTTACGGTAGTGATGATGAAAATGAAACTGAACGTTACGGGCATCGAGCGTCGGTAAGTGTCCTTGTAATTTGATAAATTCCGTGATTTGTATTATATACATGCTACTTTATTGAGATATATTTTAAAAATCTTATAATCTCCTATAATAATCTATTTTTAATATGCAATAAAACATGTTATTTTTAGGAAATTATGTGGACGGTTCATATGGTAGGATTATCTTTATTTGCAATAAAACATGGTATTTTTTTGGAATTTATGTGAACTGTATATAAATTGGTAGGATTATATGAATTGATATTTGATAACAATTAAATTTTGATTCGCAACTGAGTACTTGATCGTGACAGTTTGTGCATACTGTGTACAACTTAACCATACACTGATAGTACCATATTATTATGCTACAAACTTTATCAAAAATTACGATAACTGATTTTGTATTTGTTTTAGACACTATTATTTATTCAATATCATTTACTTGTCCTGGTGGTTTTAAAGAATTTGATATTAATTTATTTATCTGCTTGACAATAGATTGATATTATAGGTGGGAAGTCATCGCAGAAGAGAAGATGACACAAACTATGATCAAGTCAATATGGATCTTAGTGAGGTTGGTATAGTTACTGCATTATAATTTAATTTATATGAGTGTGATATCTATTTAGTTAGCACATTTGGGACAATATTGCTATTATATTAGTTTAGCCTCATTTGGCACTACTTTTAACAAATTTGTATTAGGAAATGTTGAATACATTATTTAATTATACAAATTATGCATAGATTAGTTTGAAAAATATTGGTGTTACAATTTCCTTTAAATTTTTTAGTATTGTTCAATCACATAAGTTCACAATAAATGTGTATTTATATGCATTTACAAGCTATCTTAATAATATATTCTCTTGTTGTACCTATATATACTCATATAATGGAACTTAATATAGTTCAAAACACATGTAATTATCAAATAAAACATTTCAAATAGAAGTTACCTTATCATCAAAAAAATTTAATTCCTATCGATGATGATATTAACACTTTTATTATTTTATATGTTACCCATTTGTAAATTGACAAAAAAGTCAAATACGATCTGCACGGCGTCAAGATGTCTCCTGGCTATCCCCTAATGGCTTCTCCATGTAAGTACGTAGACTTAAGAAAGACATGTATAATCCATGTTTTATTATAACTTGGTGAAAAGGTAATGTTTATGTATACATTAAAATGGTGCCTCTTATCCTCCTTATAACTGACTAGTTACTTTAAAATATGTTAATTATACATATGAAGACCTTTTTTCAAAGGAGACTAAACATTTTATTAATGCTTATATTTTGTAGTTATGTACATAAACTTCACCAATATAAAACTATTACTCTAATAATAAATAATTTCAGTATGTTTGTCGTAGGAGTCTCAAGGAGAAGAGTCAGAGCCAGAATTGCCGCAGGTGGAGTCTGGAGTTTCCCGACAATTGACTAGAGAGGAACGGCTTAGCTCAAGTGAGTGTACTTTTAAAATTCTTTTGCATTGTTGAAATCGTTTTTAATGTTTTGGTCACATCGATAAAGCCAAACCACTTTAATGAAACATTGTATTATGCTAGTATGAAAGAATTCACTTAACCACCTAAGTGATAGATGTGTGGGTCCATAACCATTGTTATTCTCTTGGTGAAACAAAACTTTTAAAAAGTTACTAATAGAAGAATACTTACCACGTTGTATTTAATGGAAATAAATACAATAGACAATAGTCATAACATTTTCACTTCAAACTATATGCTTTTTCATATATTTTTTATTTAAATGATGATTGGGCAAAAGTATGTAATTGGGGCGGGAGTAGTTGTTTACACAATAGAAAACAAATATGTTTTATAAATATTGCTTGTCTGTTGTAGATGACAGCCGAGACACGGAACGGCTACGTGACCATGGAAAAGAGCGTGACCGCCAACGTGACCGCGACCGAGACCGTGAGCGTGATGAGAGACATGAGAAACGATACGACTCGCCGCGCAAAGACCGCGATCGCTCTGATAAAGAACGTCGCTCGCCGCGCAGGGAGGACAGATACAGGTAAGGATCCTTATCTCAGCATACCACTGATATGTTACGGTTTCATAACTAAAAAGTTAGAAAGGTTGCGTGATTGGATATGATGAAATATTTTTTATTACAATGTTTCCGAACCTATGGTCCGCGGGCTCCGGCGGTAAACGAGTATGTGTGTGCGAGAAGATCCGCGGTGTCATCTCTGGACCGTACATAAAAATGCTAATACAGTGGAATCTAGACAACTCTAAACTTGTTTAGGCTAAATCTTTATTAAGTCGAAATAAAACGCTATTTCCTACCGCTGAAACTCTAAATACACGATATATCGAATTAATTAGAGTTTGCAACTCGAATAAAATGTTATTTCTCTAGAGGCGTTGTTAAGTATCTCTGTAGCTCGAATTTCAAAACGTACTAGTTATTCAAATATGTGTATATGTGGCGTCTTGGACTTCTTCGCAATCATAGCAAGAAAATTTAAAAGGATTGTCTAGTGTAAGTTTTTTCTAGTGTATTTATATTTATATAAATCATTGTGTACCATAAATCTAAATTGAATTGTTATTTAACTTTTAAGTCGAAAAATATTCTTATAAGCCGCGCTTTTATAAATCTATTTTTATAAAGTTTTAGCAAATAAATCATATGTATCTGGAAATTCTCGTCTACTCGAAAACTCAACTGGAATTTTTTAGCATTTCCCTTGACATTTGAGTGATCGAAATCGCGCTGTAATATCTAAAATGAATAGCTATTTCTTTGTTGTTAATTTATTAAGTAGTCCGTGAAAATTATTCTTGAATTCTTGAGGTCCTTACCTGAAATAGGTTGGGGATTGCTGTTTATTGGAATAAAATTCTTATTTTTAAGTAATATATAAGTTAATATATAAGAATCCCATAAATAGTCTGAATATTGATTTTCCAGATCAGATCGCAGCGACAGAGCGCGCGATGGGGCGCGTAGAGGCTTGCTTGGCGACAGGCCGCACGATCGACACCCACCTGCTGAGAGCAAGGTATAGCAATACTAGAATCTTCAATCCAGCCTTGGGAGGACTCTAAATACAATAATATATTTTCTCAAAAGTAAATCAACATAGCAGCCAATGCGTAAACGTTTTGAGTGTAACGAAGTACTTAGTTCATATTTTAAAGTAATTCCTAACATTTTAGATGCCAGCATTGATGGACCTCAAACCATTTGGCGGTGATGGACCGATTGCAATAAAATCACAAGACGCTCAAGATGCCGTATCTCCCAGGTAAATTCATATCATTCCTCAACAACTGGCAAATTGTTAATTTAACAAAGGATTTGATTCTATCATCTGACAAAAATGAAAATACAGCATTCGGTGTTTATCTATATCATGATATTCTCAGAAGAATAAAACAGGATGCCGAAGGGTACAATTATATGCACACGACAATACTCGTTGATTTGAGTTTACACTTTACAATACGAGCACAATTATTAACAAATACAACAACATAACAGGAAGCGTACTAGGAGAGAAGTGTGTCGTGTGAAAGCACGAAGGACAAGAGTGCGAGCCAGGTAATCAACTTAAATGAGATAGGAACAGGGCGGCGTCGGACGGGTACGGTGCCAATGTCTTCCAGATGATTGCTAACAATATATAATTTTTCAGATTTGTTGATCGCGATCGACGGGAGCGTGATCGCGACCGTGACCGTGGCCGAGACCGCGAGAGGGATCGCGACTTTGACAGCCGGCATAGCAGGAGATCGGAAGATAGGCGGTGTGTCCACATTACGTATATAACACTACATTTAATTTAAAAAAGCTTTCAAACATTATGTTGTTAGGTGATCATCTAGAGAAATGGATGACAAGTGGGAGTGACGAAGACTAAACGGCTGGTACGATCTCACAAGACAGGGAGAATCTCTGTGCGTCTGAGTAGCCAATCTGACCATTTTGCCTTTTTAGTTTTCTTTGATAGGTTTTTATGTTGTGATAAGTGTACTAATAATTTTCGATGACCATAATTAGAAATCTAGAGCATTTCCTTAACAATCAATATTGTAATTGCGCGTGTGTTATTTTTAATATGAATCCACTTCTGGTGATTTAAATATAATGTTATTTTCAGCTCATCCGGTCGCGAGCGCGGCAGTGAGAGATCCAGATCACGCGGTCATGCCTATCCTCCACCACACAGCTTGTAAGTCTATACATTGCAACAATATCCACGACAAAAAGTGATTCAATCACGACAAAAAAAGTGATAGATATATTATATACAGTAGAAACTATAAGGGTTTAAGATGAGGTTTCGTTATTTATATGTTTACATGTAAAATGATTCATCTTGGCAGATGATTACAGTTTGTCGGTAACTTGAGTTACGTAATAGTTAATATTTTATGTAAAAGAGGTTTTGGGCTCCGAGAGGACTAGAACTCAACATTTTATGAATTTTTATGTTGTCGATGTTTCTATTATCAAGGTTCTACTATAATATTGAATACATAGTAGTTCCGATGTATCACGGTCAGCTCACATCAGCTTTCAAACAATATAAGGTCCATAGAATTCGTTTTACTCATTTGGAATCTCATAATAGTAATGTCACAGACACACATGTTACATAATATTTAAATTAAATCGTCGGAGATCAAAAATCTTACTTGATTATCAATTTTTAGGTCAACTGAAAGGAGATCACCCATATCTGGTGATTACAGGCCGTCTTCATACAAAGTCAATAAGAAACTAGAAGTTATGGAAAAAATGGGTAAGTCACTTTGTTATATGCAAGTATTTTTGACAACATGTGCAGAGAATAAAAATATTTTTAAAATGAGTTGTCTAAGTGTGAAAAAATTTTGTATTTTTTATAAATAGTGTTGACCTTTATACAGGAATTGACGAGGGCGATATTTCAAGTCTTTACCTAAGGCCCAAAAACCAGATGTATTAATTTAGTAATGATTATTAATATAACAATTTAAATACTGCCTAATCTACATTTTAACTGAGAACCATCATTAGACTACAAGTGGATTAAAGTTTAAAAATGTAAGTTGAGTATGAATTTCAATAAGATATGTTTAGGTCTTCAAATCAAGACACCAGATGGCTCCATGACGACAGCACAGCAACTGCGAGCAGCCGCTGGCGACAATCCCTCTGGTCTGCCCGGATATTGCAACCCCGGCTCCAATCATGCTAGCAAGATATTTGATCAGGTGGGCATTTTTGTTTTATACTTTTAATTATGATTTATTTTATTTTTTATAGTTTCTAAAAATAATTTCTAATGTAATGTTTATTTACTGCAAGTATACTGTGTCGAAAACGAAAAGTTTTTATGGACGTCAAAATGTTTTCAGGTACAGAAACGCAAACTCCTCTGGTCAAACAAGACCAAGACCGCAGAGGAGGAGGCGGCGAAATGGAGTGGAGCGCGCTTCTCGCAGGACAACGATGGGAAACAAGTGTCCAAGTTTATGCGACTCATGGGAATCAAGGATCCTGGTTAGTAAATATAAGATATATCGTTCGCAATGTGCCCGCGGCCCAACCAGTGCTAATAGTGTAACATATGATGAACGATTATTAACGGATATGACTTGACCATTGTAGAAGTCGTAAAAGTGGGCTATTATAACACTGCCTTATTATACTTGTTAAATTTCTTTGGAATTTCCAGCTTCCGTCAAATCCGAAGTACCAGAAGGCGCGGACCCTAACAAGAAGCAAGAAGAGCTGTTCCAAGCTATGCAAGCACAATACGAAGTTGCTCGGGCCACCACACACACCATGAGAGGCGTGGGCTTGGGTTTCCAGCGAGGACAATATTGACATGCACTAGCGAACACCATGTAAGAATAAATTGCTTGGAATGACATTTTCGTTGCATACTTTTCTAATCCAATGTATAGCATAAATGTCAGAAGAAATTTTCCACCAGTTTTAACACATTATATCTCTTTCTTTAGTCAGTCATGGCTGTTTATTATGGAAACAAAGAGATATACTATTTCACTAATTCGAGAGTAGTTTCTCTCCGCGTGATTTTGCTGTACACACTTGTCCCAAGTGGGATGAAAAAATATTGGATGAGTGTAGGCAGTGTCATCTATTCTCATACACCACCACAACAGCGATACAGTCTTTTATGTATGTATAGTTTAAGCCAGTGATGTATTTTCTTCACTCATTTGGGTGAGACGCTCTCGCACGATAAGCCAAAATTCCTAAGATAGTTTTCTATGTCAAGTTCATTAGAATATCATATAGTATTGTCTGTTTTGTTTTCTTAAGAGCTTTAAAACTGTGAGAAACTAATTCACATGTTATTTTTTGATTAAGTGTAGATATTCGTTTGTATAGTTGATTGTTAGAACATAAATATTTTCTACATGTTTTTCCGGACTTCTATCTTTGTACCGGTTATGGAATTGAGTATCAATAGAAACGATATATTCTCAAAATATTTGTCAAAACAATAAAATTAACTTTTTTTAAATACAATTTAATTCACTTAAAAATTTGACTAAATTATCAAATATCGTTTCTATTGATTTTGAAAAGTCGCTATTAAATTATTGTACAAATATCGACTCTTATAACATTTATATTAACTTAAAATTTTAACCTAGATCTTGAAAGTAGTTAATGAAACAATTCTGTATGAAGCATTTATGGTCAATGCGAACTTATTAAAATAGTTTTTTTAATGTGCATCAGTTTTGTTTTTTACAGTTGTGTATATAATAGTTTGACAAATATCTCCCTTCTGCTTTTTCGCTCTTTATTCAATGCTCTATAAAAAGTGTTACAGTGATCGGATATAGTTTAAATATGCGCCGTTTTCTTCGATAATTAGTCCATCTAGACAACAACTTCATAAATACCCTTCTCGTAGAAGCTCCCCTCCTTATTTGCGAAGTACTCGGACAGCCATTTTTCACAAGATTC